>VZUA01001465.1:0-10684 GCA_013401035.1 Horornis vulcanius | reverse complement strand
CCCATAAATTACATCTCTAAGATGAGGCTCTTTTTCTGACTGTGAACAGTAATATTGATAAACAGGGAGAATACCATGACAGACTTATGCTGCATTGCACCCCAGTAGGAAGATCCTAGAGAGCAAATGCTTGAACAACAACATTCTCTGAAAACCACAAACACTTTAAATTTAGCAGCCTGGTACAACATAGGGAAAGAAACATGTCAAGGGGGTTAATGCCACTCTGAGTTTTCTTCTGTCTTTGATTTGCCCTTTTGTCTTCCTCTACCCAGATTTTCAGACTGAGGCTTATGAACACTGCCTGTTCATACTTGAAGAATTTTGATATGTAGGTAATTAAAAAAAAAAATCAGATGCATGCAGGTCTATTTTGTGTTGATGTTAAAGAACACCACAGTCAGAGTGACACTGGACCTTTGCCCCACAATGAGCTCCCACAATGAGCTGCTGCAGGACAGCAGTGTTAAGATGCTGGTGCTGCAGCTGCCCTCCAGTTCCTTAACAGAACTCCTACATTTATCCTTGGTTCTCTCACGTTTGTGAGTCTTAGCTTGACTCTGCATCCCTTGTGCTTGTGCTGCAAGGTGCAGGTCCCCAAGCTCTGGCGGTGTCAGCTGTTACTGGAGAGCCCTGCTGGGGCACAGCTGCCACAACTCATCCCACAGTTGTGCTCACGAACGTCAATCTTGTGACTTGCCCCAAAGACTCTTCGATTCCTTCCATCTCCTTGGTCCCCCTGAGTTGCCATGCAGGGCTTCAAAAGATTTACAATGGCTTTTGTTAAATATTGAAACCTTTTGCAACCCTTTGTTATGTTCTATGGGTTCCTGAGAGACTGAATTTCCAAAGCATTTTTTGTTGAACAGCACAAACTTTAAGTCCCAGCTGTCTCTCCAACTTGTAGTCTCACTCTACCAGCAGTTGCAGGCTTTGATCATCAAAATTTCTATTATGCAACTTGATTAAAGGTATTCAGATCTCAAGGTGAGAGCAGAGAGAGATTTACATTTGAAGTGATTTATTAACCCACTGTAATTTAAGGTCATGCTAGTTTCAGGATATTGTTAGTCCTTAATTTCAGTCTCTCTTTGTGCTATCCAGTAATAGACAACTAACATTAGTTTAATTCAAAGGCTTTTTGCTTCCTTGGAGGAAATACTAGAAGAAAACAAAAATGCTGTAGTCATTAAAAGGGATTAAGAAAAAAAAAGATGTTTTTGAATTCCCATTTTCAAAATCCCTATGCTACAAACACAACTGATTAATGTACCACCTAGGTAGGAAATAACAAATTGCCACTAGTCTCCCGACTTGCATTGTACCTTTTATGTCACTTAGTAGCAAGGGAGTGTCAGCATGAGCTGTGAATGGTGCAAGTAACTTGTAACCACAGTCACTGCTTGGTAGTTTCCTTATTTTTATGATATGAAAAATCCTGGATGGGCTAAGTCTGGAATAGACAGACATAGCTCAGCTATGCATATCATGACCATAATAACCTACTCTTCTACCAGTGTCATTGTGTGGTACAGGGGGATAACAGTTCTAATCCCTTTGTTAAACAGCTGTGTCGTCCCACCCTTAAGGGAAAGGGAGCCCTCGAGATTTGTAAATGCTCGTGGTTGAAAACTCAGGGGGTTCACAAAAACATGAAGTTTCATTAGTAAATTACACACTTGGCATTGAAATTGGTATGTTAGTCCCTGACTTACTATAGAAGCACATGACAGTGGGTTTTGGATAAAGAGGTAAGATGAAAAAGAAGAGAGAAAGAAAGAGATGAATGAAAGAGAGAAAGAAAGAGAGAAAAATAAAGAATAAAAGGAAGGATGCCCAGGCTTGTTGGGGGTACCATTTCATAGAGAATTTTCCCTGTCCTGAAGACAATTTCCTCTCTTTCTATGTGAATTAGTGTTCATGCAGAGTCAATTCTTTCAGACCTTTCTGGATATGAGTAAGAGGGCTTCAGGGGTCTTGGGTGGTCTTGATCCCCCTCTACGTTCCATGCCCACTTCTTAGCTTCATTTCATGCTTGCACTGACAGTGTTGTTCTTGTCTCCAGCAGCTAGAGAAAGGATGTTTGTCACAGAAAAGTACTGCCCTACCTCAATGTGTTCCCCTTCTCCAGACACATCTTGTTCTTTCCCACACCATGTTATTACCAACAATCCTTGGTTGGCTCCACAGCCATCCAGCTGTTGGTATTTGAGACATACACATTATCCCCTTGTCTTCTGGGCTTCTATACCAGCCCCTAACCATTTTTCAGAAGGACAAGGAAGCTCAAGAGTATTTTGGGATTCGGGCATGGTACAGACATTGCTCACTAAACACACTCACTTCATTGTTTTCATATGAGTCACCTTTTATTTCCTTGAGAATAGAATAATCATTCGATATACATAATTACAAGGTCATGACTACCATAAGACAAACAACAGAAAATTCAGGTATCATCACAGAAAGCCAAAATGATCCCAGTACAGGGGAAAGTCAGGCCTGAAACAGTCAGGCTTTATTGGTGAAACTCTAAGCAGGGGTTGCTTGTGCCACTGTTGGGATGCAGTTCTGTGAACGTGTGTGTCTGTCCATGCATGCGTAACTCCTCTTTGCTGTGCCCTCTTTAGGCAGGGAAGTTCCATTTCATTTTCTGTTCTTCACCAATCCTATCACATGTGCAAAGAAGTAGAAAGTAAGTCTGCTTCTGTGCCCCCAAAGTAAGAACTTAGCACACAGGTATTGATTTCTTCCATATTCTGTGAGGACCTGGTCCCGTTTCTGAGAGACCCAAGCTTAGATTTTGAAAATATCTGGTATTCTTTTGAAAGAGGAAAAAAACTCACAGGGAAAATTTATGGGGAAAAACCACCAGAGCGAGAAATAAAATCATCTGGAAGGTCTGCAAGAAGGAAAGGTAAACAGTTGTGAGGAATTAGAGTTGGGATGGTGGGCTGTGGGTCAGGGACAGATGTGCTGACAGGTTCCAGGCAGAAGCACCCTGCAGAAGGGACCTGCGATGAACCCCCAGGAGCTGCACTCTGAGGGAAACCGTGTGAATGGTCTGTTAGATACACACATCTCTCTCTAACAGCTCTGTACCAAACCCTGAGCTGTGCTCTCCAGACAATGAAAGCACAGCACAGTGAAGAGCAGTATCATCTCTTTGGAAGAGGACACAGGATCTGCCATGCAAATGTGAACTTTGGAAAGAGAGACTGCAAGTTACCGACATGACACCTTTGCAAACACATTAGTAATTACCTGCTAGTTAGATGCACTGTGAAAAATTCATTCCTGTAAACCCGTGACACCCACAGTTACTCACTTTTGTGTTACTTTCTGAGCAGTGCATGTGCGTTCTTGGGCTGCAGCAGGTAATGGCTGTGCAAGCAGTGCAGGCAGGACAGTAACAGGCACTGGGAGTTTTAGTGTCAGCAGGATTCCCTGGGTAGGAAGGCTCTAATTCTCAGAAGGGCCTGGTCACCTTCCTTGGTAGTGCTGGTAGCAATTCTCTAGGTTGTCCCACAGTGGCAGAACTGCAGCTGAGCCTCTGCCCCAGCTGTGGGTGACCAGGTGGAGATGTTGCACACAGATAACAACAAATAACTCTGGCTGAACCTCAAGGTTTACCTCCTTCATGCAGACCGATCCTACAGATGTGCTCTGGACATGTCTCAAATTAAAGGCATCTGGGAATATTTTAATAGGGATTTGACTATCCTGACTTCAGAAATGGAGATGTTGGACATGATTTGGAGCTAGTGACCCTCCACACTTTTCCAGTCAGTGGAAATTTTTAGATGCTTCTGCAGAATAATTAATTCATTCCAAAATGTGCCAGACAAATAGTTTTCTAAGAGTGCTCATTGGTGTCCTTCGCAAAAAGCTTGGAATGATGAACAGTAATATAGATATCTAAACTTGGATGAGATTAATCCTGCTCTGTATTTGTATCCCAGTCATCTCTGGAACAGGAACAGAACTCAGGACACTAAAATTCATCTTTCTAACCACTGGACTACTGGATATCCTCTATCTCATTTGCTCTATATTGTATAAATGTTTACAGGGACTGATGACTTGCCTTTAATCCATAATGACCAGTTGTGCCTTGAAGCACTGCAGCAGCATGAAGCTATGGAGGAGGAAAGCTAGAGCAGAGACCATGTTTGCACACACACACATTGCTCTTAAAATCCTGATTTTGTCTACCCAGTGACATGGTAAAAGGTAACGTCCTAGAAGTGGCTGCTTGAGCTGCAGGGGCAGAGCTCCTGGGCTCCTGGGCTCAAGGGCAGAGCTCCTTCTCTGCTGGAGGTGATGGAGGAACCACTGCAGATGCACAGCAATGCCACTCATGCTAAGAGCAGCAAGGAAGATGCTGCTGGAGCAATTGTTTTCTCTCTTTGATTCTTGGTCCTGGTCTTGAAGGGTCCACAACTGCCTTTTAGTACCCTCTTGCTGCCTTTTTTGCTCTGTCACCCTGTGCAGGATATTCACATTATGTTTTTAGCTGTGCCTTAGGTTCTTTGCAGCTCTTGGGAACAGTGATTGGTAATTTGTGCTTTGTGTTTGTCACCTTGGGATCTTGGTGTCATCCTGTTCCTTAACACATCATTTGGGATGTCTGTGCTTTCCGAGCTCCTTGCTATACAACATAGTCTTATCCACTGATCACCAGTTCCCAGTATTAAGTCTACATGCCCTTTGAGTTTTTGACAGCAACACACTGCACAACATTTATCATGATAGAAGTAATAGGAAAGCCCAAAAAAGTTTGTTTCAAAGGGGAAAATGAAAATAAAATGCAATGCATAACAAACTCACAGACAAGGTTTACTCTTGAGAAGATGACTCCAGCTGGTGTTAAGCTGACCAGGCATCTTGTGGATACCAGCCTGGGGAGAATATTTTCTCTCTGCCTAAGACTCAAAGTTTGATTTTTTTTAATTAATTGATATTCTAATCCTACTTTTATAAGCTTATGTAGTTCTAGTTTCCTTTACTTTTTATGGGTTATATTGATTGCGTTACTTAAGCTGTAGGTCAGTCTGTGTAGCTGCATTGCTGTGATTTGAACTCTTATGACTTGGTAGTTTCTCCTGTGTCCATTTTACTCTGTGTTTTTATTCCCTGATTCCTTTAGACACCATGAAGTATCTGGTAGTTCCCTAAGGTCACAGACGTGGTAATTTAAAATATTTTTTAAATGGTGCAATATTAGCCAATGATAAGAATTCTGTGACTGTGTATATTATTTATGATTTAGAGGATAAAATTGTTTTCTTTTAAAATATTTTGGCTTTTATTATGCTGGTGAATGACCTTTCTACTGAAAGACCTTAGTAAAAAATACGCTGCTTGCATTTTTCCTAATGCTTTTTTCTGAAGTTCAGAAGATCAGCACTGGGTTGCAGAGTCTATTTTCTCTTGCCTATAAATAACTGTATATAGAGCAGAAGAGCTTTAGCAGGGCCATGCCTGCGAGGCTGGCATACCCTGCATGCCAGGGGGCAGGGTCCCATGGGCAGCAAACCTGCTGTGGGCTGGAGTGGCCACGGAGATCACAGATCCGAGCTGCCCTCTCCCAGCAGTGAGGCTGTGAGGAGGAGTCAGCCCAGCGGCAGAGCTGCCCCATCCTCTCTGCTCTGGACACGTGTCTGTGCAGGCATGCACTGTGTTCCAGGGCACTGAGCAAAGGCAGCAGCATCCCACTCGGGCTGGCTTTATCCCCCTTTCCCCCAGGGCAGCTCCCACCACTCCTGTAGCCTATAAAACCTGGTCGTAGACAGCTTTTTGACATACAAAGGCAAGAAAAGGGAGTAAGAGATGTTATTAAATGAACGGGTCAATTCATACTTTGTATTTCACAATGCTACAACTGCCTTTTTGCTTTTTAATCCATTACTTCAATACAGTCTTTTATAAAGAAACGTGTAGTAGTTCCTCACTGTCCCTCAGGCTATGCTGGCTGAGGTTTCCTGTGCTTGGTACCTTGATGTGAGAGTAATTGTTGCTGTTGTACAGCGACAGCTCATGCTACCCCGCTTTGACTCGTGGGGCCCATTTGTTCCACCTGAGCCTGCAATGTTTACATGGCAAGTCCTGGATCAGTGGTCCCCAATCACTTTTCTGTGTTGGCTGGGTCACCAGGAGGCAATCCAGACCCAGATGGGGAAAATCAGCCTCTGATTCTGCAGGAGGCAATCCAGACCCAGATGGGGAAAATCAGCCTCTGATTCTGCAGGGTAGTTTGCTCCAGGCCAGCCTTGGGCTGATGGTGGCAGAGCTGCTGTACACACTGTTTACTATGTCCTCCTGCTGTGAGGAAAATGCCTGAAATGAATGGGGAAATTAGGGGGAATTTGTTATTATGTTGGTCCATCTTTTTTTCCATTTGGACTTCATCAGCTGCATAAGCAATGGGGATTGCCAGGCCCTGCACATCACAGCAGGGATACCTGAGTGGGAAGGTGTGACAAAAAGTGGAAAGCTCTGGTGGCATCACCTCCAGTGATCTTGTCACCTCCATTGCTGGGGTGCTCACTGCAGCTAATAAATACCAAGGATTCTGAGGCTTATAAGTGGGGCTGAAATATGAATAACTTCTATGTAATTTGCAAAATACTGTAACAATCTGTTTTAAAAACGCTAGCTATCAAACCTTCTGAATTTATTCCAAAGCCATTGAGTCTGGGACAGAGCTGCTAATCAAAGAACATAATGGACCTATAAAACTATGAGGTAGAGACCTACTTGTTAACCTCAGGGGACTGAAGGTAGGGAGTGGATCAATTTGGGCTGCACTTGCAGTTTGTATGCCAGTGTGAAAAATGTTCAGTATAAAGAGAGCAGGATGAGAGATGAGAGCAGGGAATTGGGCAGAGGCTGCTTGAGGTGTTCCCACAGGGGGTGAGGTTGCTGATCCTCCAGAGCTGCTTCATGACCAGAGCCTGGGGCTGTGATTTTTCAGTTTTGTCAGTCATGAAGCTTATCTTGTGTTGAGATGTGAAGTCAGGGCAGAAGCATTGCTGAAGCTGCCCTCTTTCAGGAAGAGTACCTCACTATAAATTAGTATAGCAAAGGAATAAACAGCCAGGTTAAGGGGTTTGTACACCCCAAAACAGACTCTCAGAATAAACTGTGGTGGTTAGGGAAAGAGCTTTCGCCCTTGACATGAGGCTTGTTTGGAGTCTTGTGGCGCTGGGAGCTAGTTGTTGGAAAGTGTCACAACGCAGGACTTAGTGCCACATGCCCAAGGATGCAGAGCTGTTGGTGCAGCTCCACAGCCAGAGCTGTGACCCCTTCTTCCCCTGACACCCAGGGTGGTTCCCTATGCTCCTGGGTGCTCCATCTGGTGTTGTTGTACATATCAGATGGGAAGATGCCTCCAAAAGGCTTTGTGACCTGCTGCAGCTGCCATGGCACGGTGACACATTTCTGGTGCATCTGCTAGAAATGAACCTGAAAATCTGGGCAGTACCAGGGATATTGGAGACAGGAGTCATTCAGGAGGAGGCACATGCTGGCATTCATCTTTCCTGGAGCAATATAAAAGAGTAATCAATTAGTATTGTTGGTGATGTTCAAGGTTTGAGAAGTGCACTTAAATATTCTGTACTAACAGATTGCAGTGCTCCATGTTGGGCTTATTTTTTAAAAACTTCTGGAGTGAATGAAGTGCTAATTGGAATAGGTATTTCATAAATAGTGAGCTTTCTGGACTATGCTGGAAAGGTCTGATTTTCTTTCTGAATTAAATAGGTACTTAAATCTATCTTTTTGTACTTGCTGGTTTAGAGACAGGATGAACAATTTTCTGGTTTATGGACTGCAATAATTTAAGTACTTCAGCTAAAGCTCTTGGCATAGTTTTAATCCCTTTGGGAAAGTACTAACACCAAAATTATTTCCCTATATATGCATGAATAGAAACTTCCGAGCCATGGGCAGCCCTGCTGCTTGGTGGTGGCAGGAGAGTTTTAGACTGGTTGGGTTGCCTGTTGTTGTTCATTACTTTTGAGCAAAGAGCACTCCAGGAAGAAAATCTGCATTTCTTTCAGAGTGTTAGTAAAGAAGTGTAAATATTCAGGTGGCTTCAGTGACAGCAATGTCCCCAATTTACTGAGAGGGGAAGGACAGAATGATTCCAGTGCCCTGGTCTCCCTCCTGGCTACCCCTCAGAATCTTTCTTCCTGCTTACAGCTGCACTGGGGCTCCCATCACAGGCCTGGGTTTGGCTTTCCTATTTTAGTTGCTCCTTCCGCTGCTTCCACATCTACATCTTTGGGTGGACAACAGGTCCATTGGTGCTATGCAGCACTCCTGGGGTGCAGAGATAAAGGGAAGTATCCCAGGGACTGAATTCTTGACCTTCCTATGTCACAGTGGTGCTGGCCCACCATGGCAGTGCCATCCCACTGCTGGAGCCTGTAGCTGTGGAGGGTAAGAGCCCTGTGGGACACAGCTGTGTTCTCTCCCAGCCCCTCAGTAGTCAGGAGAGTAGGCAGCCTGCCATGCTTGTGTGGCCTTTTAAGCTGCAATTAAAGAAAATATCCTAGCTTCTAGGGGACAGAAGAGGGAAAGGGCTCTTTGGAGACTTATGTGAAGTCAGCCCCTAATGGGATCAGACATTCCTGGGGAAGTCCAAAGCGTTCTCTAGCTTTGAGCTCCATGGCAGTGTACCAAGAAACTTTCCCACTTCAAGCAAAGCTTCCTTCCAAGCAAGGAGAAACCTGAGGGGTGAAATCCTCATTTGCTGAGGTGTGCTCTTCCACTTTTTCCTCTGCAGTTCTGGCCCCAGGTTTCCATGGCAGCAATGTACAAAAAGGGCACAGTGGCTAAGACAGAAATGTGCCTGCAGCTTTGTTTGTCCTTGCCTTTGTAAAATGAATTTGGAGATTTACAGCAGAGATCATGGCATGTTGCATCCACAAACCCTGTCCTGAATGCTTGAATCATTATCAGTACAGATATTCAGCAAAGAAGATAAAACATTATTTGTACTTGCAAAAGTAGTTACTGGCTGCATGTAGACTCAGTATGTCTAATAAGTAACCACTGGTGGTTTCTGGGAGGTGATTTGAGCTTCAGTGCAAAGTGTCGGGTATGTCTTTACATTTGTCTGACACCCAGGAGAGGGTTAATGACATGGTGTGTAACTGGTCATGACACCTCTTAGAAGAGGCATCTCATGTTGAGCTGCTGATACACATCAGGTAGAGGTGAGAGATGCCAGATGGGGGCCAAAAGAACAAGGGAAAAAGAGGAAGATGAGTTCTGAGGGACAGAAGGAGAAAACGGAGAATGGAAGATTTGATTTACTGATGGCAGCAACGCTTATCTCGGAGGTAGGATTAAGGACCAGTGGGGAGCTGAGGAGGAAGAGAAGAGATTCAGAATAAATCTGATGGTGATGAGAGCACATGGGATGTAGAGAGGGCTAAGCATGGGATGTTTGTGTTTAGCAGAGATGGCACAAATCAGATGGAGATTTTCTCATCTTTGATGGAGATAAGAAGGTTTTGGAAATAGTGGCTAGATGCACATTCAGATGAGAAGTATCAGGGAAGAAATGGGTCCGTGTTTGAACTTCTGCATCAGTTCTTAGAAGGCAGCAATCCACTCTGGGTCTAAATTGTTGTCAGTCAAATCACTGAGGTCATGAAATAGGTGGACATAGAGGCTACAAATGCCCCTCCTGTTTAGGGGAGCCCAGTGTAGAGAAACCAGTGCAACCTATGCTCTGTTGTAACTATATGAAATGAGTGCCATCTGTCCAGCAGCTTTATGGAAGAAAAGACAACATCTCTGGTGAGATCTTGTGGGAGCTATTAACTTTCCTGGCTTTTTTATTAAATTTATTTGAAGGTCTGCTCTTCCAGGCTCTGCAGTTTGTGTGAATGGCCTAAGGCAGAGAAATACCTGGAGAAGGAGCGAGCTTCAGAGGCCACATTTGCCACTGGTTAAGAAATGGCTGCACTGACATCTGTCTGTGGTGTTTTTTGTCAAAACTCCTGCCCAAATGTGCATTGGTGATCACAGGCTGGCAGGTTTACTTACACTGTTGCACCGCAGTTTGGAGCATCAAAGAAGGCATCCATTTCCTTGTCTTGTTGCACAGGTATGAAAAGAGATATTAAAANAGATGCAGTTCTTCATAGTTTGTGTTTGGCCTCCCATATCTTCCTGTAGGGCACCATAATATTTGTATTATGCTGTGGTAGTGTGGTACCAAGCAAGTACAGACCAGGTGAGTAATACGTGAGGAAGTAGTTTTATAGCATCAGGTAAATGCCTTATCTGCTTATCCTGAGAAAAGGTGCATATGGCTTCCAGTATATTGTATATATTCTTAATGCACTGATTTTATTTCAGTAGGAAAATATTGCTTGTTTTCCCGGTGGACATCTTACAGCATCTAGAGTCTATAAACTGCTGATTTATTTTGCCTAACTGGAGGTAAGGAGCATTTAATGAGGGGTGGATTTGGACCCAAAAGAGGTGGGCTAGTTACCGATATTTTTACACAATTATGGTGTAATTTTTTTTCCTGTAAAATAAATGGAAAATGTAATTATGCTCCCTTCACACACCTTGTCAACAAAACCATTCAAGAGTTAGTTAGAACTGCCTGATTTCTGAGGTAAATATGGCTTATGCTCAGGTTAACTCTGTTTAT
>VZUA01001443.1:6683-16885 GCA_013401035.1 Horornis vulcanius | reverse complement strand
ATTATTGTTCCAGTTTGGAAGCATCAGATGACATATCTGGAATATTTTAATAGCCCTAAAATGTGACAGCTATTTTACAGAAAAGAGAAGGTAGCAGTCCCATATCAAGAGAACTTACTCTAACTACACATAATAAGCAAAAAATCAGAGAAACAGAACAGTGCAGCTAAGAGGAAGCTTGTTTTTCAAAAATAATATAGTAACAACTGTTACTATTTTGCTTTGTTTGCAATACAAAAGAAACCTTGCTTAAGTATATGTAACAAGTGCTGAGGCAACAATTATAATAACATTTAAAGATCGGGAGTCATGTCAAAGTTAAAACTTGTAAAATAACAGAAAACATGTTTCAAATTAAATGATACTTGCAAAAGACATGCTAAGTGGTTTAATACCCTGGGCAGAGTATTAAAAAGGGCTTGGAATGTTGGGAAAAGAAGGCAAGGATCAGAAAGAAAGAACTCTATTTTGATTTGGTGAGGTGACAGCAAATTTAAGGATGTGCACGTGCAGGTGATTTTGTTTCACAGGTATGTTGAAAGGAGGAGGCATGTGGCATGCTCAGAGTCCAGGAAAACAAAGAATTTTTAGCTTTGCTTAAATGGGGAGATTTTTACATACTACACAAAAGAAACAAAAGAACTGGACTAGCTTTCTCTGACATGTCACTACCATGGTGGGATGCCCATTGGAGGCTTGTGTAGTCCTGGATTTACGCACATTTCCAGTAGTTTTAGAAACATTAACCAGCACACTACACAGGAAAATTATTACTTTATTCCAGTGCTAACAGCAAAGTCCGTATCACAATCAAGATAATCTCACAGTTCTGAGAGATATTATTTTCCCAGATTTCTTTTAAGTGGGAAGGGCCAGCTTTGACGTGCCACCATCACGTCAACACTGAGGAGTGGAAGGTCAGGTGGAATTCGAACCATGTCGGGGCGTAGAATCGCTTCCTTGACTAAGGCCTGGATATTCCTGTTGTCCCTTTATAAAATCCCACTGGAGGTACACAAGGGCAGGAATGGCAAGAGGGAGAAAGAGGATTAAGAAATCAGTTTGCCCCATCCCTAAATCTCAGTCATAGAGTGATGGCATCATAGAACAGTTTGGGTTGTGAGGGACCTTAAAGATCATCCAGTTCCAAAACCACTGCTGGGGGCAGGGACACTTTCCACCAGACCAGGCCGCTCAGAGCCCCGTCCAGCCTGGCCTTGAATCACCTCTCCGTGTGTCCCACGGGCCGTCTGCCCCTCGCAAGGTTCCAGCCACCGCCGCTGCGGCCCCTGGGCTTTACCACCCCGTGCCCTCACACAGCCCTCACGGCCCGCCGCTATCACCCCCGTGCCGCAGGGCACACCGGGACTTGTAGTCTTCTCTGTCGGGATCACTCTTCCTCTCCAGCTGCTACGGAGGAAAACTAACTACAACTCCCAGCATGCCCCGCGCACCTCCCCGCGCCAGCGCGCTGCTCCGGGAGCCCCGCCCCGCCTGGCCGCCGGGTCGATCGGCGGCAGGAGGAGGAGCAGGAGCGGGGCCGCCGCGGCTGCTGGCCCGGCCCGGGTCCTGTCCGCTCCCCCCGGCCGCGCCATGTGGCAGAGCATCGGGCTGACCCTGCTGGTGATCGTGGCCACGCTGGCCTGCGTGCTGCTCTTCATGCTGTGCGGTGAGTGCCGGGGCGCGGGGGGGCGGCTGCTGGCCCGGCTGCGGCGGGCGGTGCTGGTGCTCCCCGCCCTCCCTCGCACCGCCGCGCCGGGCTCGCAATCTGTGGTGGTTCCTTTTGGCTCCGATTGACTGAGGGAAGGAAAAGGGCACCGTGCCCTGGTGTGTGGGAGCGCCTGCGGTGCGCAGCGCCCTCTTCTCTTTGTTCCCGAGTCGTTTCCAGCCTTGATATGCTCCCGGAGCCTTACTTCGGTGTGTAATTCGGCGTTTCCTCTGAAACTGAGGGCTTTTTTTAGTGATGGGACTCCTGAGTAGTCACCCTGTGCGGCTTCTATATGCACCGGTCTGAGATGGCAGTGAGTGCAGGAAGTAAACTTGGGACTGGCATCCCTCAGCTGCTGACGTCTGTTTGCTAGAATCGATTGATGAGAGCTCTTAGGAGCTTTTCTCTTATGTGGATCGAGAGGAGGATGCTCGGGGGGACCTCATCGCCCTCTACAACCACCTGACGTGAGGCTGGTAGTGAGGTCCGTCTGCCGTGCCTGCAGTGAGTGCGAGGCCCAGGGGAAATGGCCTTCAACGGAGACGGGGAAGATTCAGATTAGAAACGAGAAAATATTTTTTCGTTGTTAGGGTGGTCGGGGATTGGAACAAGTTGCCCAGGGAGGTGCTGGAGTTGCCATCCCTGGAGGTGTTCAAAGGGTGTCTGGATGTGGTGCTGGGTGATGTTTTAGTGATTTAGGGGTTATAGTGGCAGTGCCTGGGTGGATGGTTGGACTGGATGGTCTTAAAGGTTTCTTCCAATCTTGATGATTCATCCGAGGCGTGCTTGTTTTTAAATTTTATTAATACGCAGAGAGAAGGGTTATTTCAATGGGAGGAATGACTTGCAGTTGGAGTTCTGTTGGAGTTCTTGGAAGGAATCAGCAGTGTGTGAATATTGTGGTCAATATGAAGAGCTTGGAGCTCTCAAAACAAACAAACAAACAAACAAAAAAGCACACCAGCAAATTCAAACTGTGCCATAATGTGAGGAGTGGCTTGTGAGACTTACAAACCTACCTGGCACCTTGGTGACAGGTGGGTTTACAAGCAGTTTCTGAAAAACTGAGGGAGCAAAGTGCATATTGATGTTTAATAGTTTAAAAACTGTGAATTTTTGTCAAAATTATAAAGCACTGTGAAAGGCTTTTGCATTTTCAAGGGACTGGATAGTGAAATGGGAAGTGAAGTACAGTATTAACATGTATGAAGTAAGGCACATAGAAAGTGTGAAATGCATACACATGTAATTTGTATGGAGAAATGGAAGCAAACTGAGCTGCTATTACCCCAAAGAAAGGATTAACTGAAGTAATTGCAAGGATTTCCTCAGAATATCTCTGTAATGCCTTGTTGTACCTAGCAAACAGGCAAATCAAACATTAGAAGCCTGAAACAGAAGAGAAAATGTCATTATACTGCTATAGGAATCATCCATGTACATGTGTCTCACACAGTGTATTTTCTTGCTGAAGTGTATTACCTCATTAAAAAAATGAAACCCTAGTTTCTTTTTAAAGAGGTAGGGTTTCCTTTGCAATTCTTTGTTGAGAGCTGTGAAATTATTTCTGCATGAAGAAACTCTAAACAGGTTAGATCTGTCAAGCCTGGAAAATGGATGACTGGAGAAGGGGTGATGGCTATACCACTGAGTAGCATGTCAAAAGTGAAGTGGGAAGCGTTGTGAAGTGTCATCGCTGCAGAGGAGTTGGAGTACATGAAGTTAAATGGTCAAGCAACAGGCTGAAAACAAAAAATTGTTTTACACAATGAGGACATAATTTGCAAGCTCATTTACAAGAAATATTTTGAATGCTGAAACTTCTGTCATTTAAAGTTCCTGGAGGAAAGGTCAACATCTTGGTCGTTATCTTGGGTGAGGAAATCTGTGAAATACTGATAACTGGGAGTGCACAGCTATACTTTGTTTGGTCTTGTGCTCTTTTCCTGCATGTCCTGTACTGCCTGTTGTTACAGACCAAACAGTGATCTAAGTAGATATTTATTCAAGTTTCTCTACCCTCATTAGGTGTTGACTGGCCACTTTTCAACTTTTAGAAGATGCAGCATAGTAATTGCTAGGGTTTTTGTATTTTCAAAGTGTGCATACAAGATCTTTGCTTACTATCTTGCTGAAAGAGTAACACAATTTTGCAACCTGCTGTTCAAACTCAGAAACAAGCATAATTTTCCTCAGGCCTTTCTGCCTTTGTCTGTATATGACAAATGGAATTGAAATGCTAAGTGTTAACTTTGGCTGCTAACATCATCATTTGCCTAGTGCTTTCTTTGTTAAAGAAAGTAGAAGTAATTAATAACTTTATTTTTAAGTGGCTTGCAAACAGTTAGCTGTTTGGAGTTACATATTGGACATTCACCTTGAATTCCGTGGATACTTTGCTTCATTGTATTTTACTTTAATCAGTGTCAGGCTTTATAAAATGATTGCTAAAAGTCACCTAGATTTTGGATGTACTGAACACTGGAAGCTAACACATTCATCGGGTTTTTTGGGGAGGGATTTGAGCTATTACTGTGTTAGAAGTGACTCAGTGGGATTTGATAGTGATTTATAGCATTTATAATTATTTTTCCATCACTCAGCATTTATTAATTAATTAACATTGGTTATCCCACTTATATTTCTGTTGCCATAGAAAATATTCAAGGAAAACAGTATAAAGACCACTACTGGAAAAAAATAGAGTACTTTGAACTTAATTGTTTGTCTGTGCTAGTGACAGGCAGTTTCCCTGGGAAAGCTGGAAAGAGTAGCAACCTGTAGGTGAGAAGGTGGAGAAGAAACTGCCTAAGTGCTGTGTGTAAGATATGAGCAAAAGCCAGCCAGGGAGACATAGAAATTAATGGACAAATCTGACATAGGAAGGGCTGGGTATGATCTGGAGTAAGCCTGATCTGATGATGAGAATATATTCCAGCCATCCTACAAGAAGTGTTGAAACAGCCTTATGAGAAGAAGGGTCAGGGGCATAAAGAGCTGGGACTTGTATTTTGAGTGCCTCATAAAAGGACTCATGGGCTGATTGCCTGCAGAGAGTAATAAACTTAAATATCCAGGAAACATCCTAGGATCATGTGGATTTCTGCTGCCCATCCACATACGATGTGGTGAGTGCTGCCAAAACTTAAGTAATGAGAAAAACTTGCACTTTACCTTTTTTTTCCAAAGCGAACAGACAAAATTCAGAGCACAAATTATCAGAAGTTAGTTTGACTGGTTCTTCAGCAATTTGAATTAGGTGTTTATGTCTAATTTTGAATAAATGACCTGATTTCCTTTTCTTTAAAACATGTCTGGATGCTGGCAACTGCTACTCTCAGTGTTAATCTGAATTAATTAAGAAGCATGGGATGCTTGCAGCTAGCATTTGTAAACTGATCACATCTGACATAGAAACCATTGAGGTACTGTAAACACAGCAAATTTTCGATTGCTCTTTTAAGCATGGGACTAAGATAACTTGCTCCCACTTTTTTTATTCCTACCTTTTCTGATTTTCTTTTTCTGGTGGTCTTATTGCTGCTTTTGTGTATTCCATGTACCTGTGAGATGGGAAGAACTTGTGCACAGTCAAGGATATAGGATAAAATACCAGCCAAGGTGAACTCTAGTACTGCTTACCTCTGTGTATGTGTTTTATTTTCCCAGTGTAGTAATGCACGAAGCCAAGTGAAACTGCCAAAGTGCCTTCACTGGAACAGATGGAAGCGTTCATCTCATTTGGCAACAGAGGCTAATGAAATGTGGTTTGAGACATACAACCTTAAAATAAAAGTCGTGTAACTCTAGGTGCTGAAATGAATGTGTGCTTCACGTCACTAGTATGAATTCAGTTGCAGATGGGAGAACATTTCAGCCCTAAATTCTGCCTGAATTACTTTTCTTTAATGCTTTGTTTAAACAGTTTTGTAACTCTCTTCAATGAGTGATTCTTGGGAAATACCTTAACAGGTGAGGAAAGTCATGCTTGATTAGACTACTCATAAAGAGAAAATATTCTTTAATTTGAAGTTGAGCTTTGAAACTGTTACAAATGGGAGATGAGAGCAAGTTTCCTTTTGCTCAGTCAGCAAGCAGCAAGTGGTAGTGTTGCATTAAATGGGAACAGGTTTAAGGAGCTGTGCAGAGCCAAGCACCATGTCACTTGATGTCCTCTGTTATCCCGGTGTCAGAGTAGTGCTTCCTTTAGGCTGATCCTCTCCATAGCAAAGCTATCCACTAGGGCAGTATACTAGTGCTACACTGTTTCAGAGATGTGGATGAAGTGACTTGTGCTTGGTTGCAGGAGTTATCTAGGAGAGCTCAGAGAGGAACACTGTTCTCCCAGATNTTTGTTTTGTTTTTGTTTTTGCAGCTGTAGCTGCTTAGGATTTTGTGATTGACATTTCAGCATTTGAATATAGGCAACATTCACCATGGTGATACCCCAGTTCTAAATTAGTACCCATGTTCTGGCATGATAGGATCTTATTTTCGAATCAGTAGGGACACAGAAGTAAAATGATCTTGCAAGACTGCACAGGAATTCCACAGTAGTCAGAACTGGAATCTCAATCTCCTTTGTGTTGTGCAGTTATTGCATCACCATCCTGCCTTTCTTGGTTTCATTTGTATTTCACATAGGAGAAATCAAGTTGCTTTTCCCCAGCACTCAGTATTAACCCTGGGATTTTTCTTTTGTTTGCTTTTCCTGATTCAAATGGAAGAGGAAAAAGTGCTCCAATAATGAACACTCTGTTAGCTGTTGCATACAAGCCAGTGAAAGGTGAATGAAATAGATGGGCCTGAGACTTGTTATCCCTCACTTTTGGAGTGGGAATAACTTTGTAGTTGGATCACTGTTTTCTTTCCCATTTAGGAAGAACCAAGAGCTGATGTGGGAAGTAACAGAAAAAGTAGTTTAATGAAGCCTAGTCAAACCATAAAATCTGTTTAACATCTGAATTGCATGGACATTACATACATCCTCTATGAGTTAATCAAAGGCTTTGACTCACAGCCCCATCTTCACAAACACATTGATTGCATCATGGTTTATGAGTGGGGGGTTGACATACTGATGGCATGGTACCAGATGTGGCTTAAATGTCTTTGCATGGCATCTGACTGTGGCAGTTTTAAGTGGAATGGTGGCTCCCAGCTTTTAATGAGTACTAAACTCTGCAAGGTTGGGAGCTGCTGTTTTGCCTAGCTACAAAACTCTGGTAGATTAGATTTTGCAGCACTGGATTCAGGTACGTGCTACATCAAGAGCTGGATCCCCTGCTTTGCGTTGTGCTGCAGATGTGTTTGATCTGGCTGACTGCTTTGAGAGGCATCTTCTTTCACCAGCTAGTGTAGAAATATTGTGTATTATAGTCTGCATGTCGTCACTCCTTGTTTGCTGAAGGTGTGTTGTGGGTCTGCTGTTTGGCTTCCACAGGCTCAATCAAGCTAAGGATGATTTTAAAAGGTAAACCAAATAGCTAAAGAAAATAAAGCAAGCATTGAAAGACTGATTCTAATCAAATGGTTTTTTGTGTGGTGAAGCTAAACCAGTAGGACTTCTTTGAGAGCAGCTTACCTGAACAGAGTGGAAGTGTTAGAGATGCAAACCAGTGGTGTCAGTTACCTCTCCAGGAAGAGCTCTACAGCAAAAAACCTGCAAAGCTAAACTGAGCCACATACAGACAAGAATGCCTAGAGATGCCCATTTTCCTTTTTTTTTTTTTTTTTTTTTTTTGTGTGTGTGTATTTTAAATTAGTTTGCCAGTTCTTCAGTATGGCACAATGCTGGGTGTTAGCATTTTTCAATGTTCTTAAGAGAATTAGAAATTAATAGAAAATGCATTGTCTTCTGATCCAGAAACAATGTGAATCTACCTCTAGGCTTTGTGTCTCTGTGTGTGGTTTTGTTTAATGATGTATTTAGCTGATATTGTTGCTGGAGAGATTTTTCTCTTACTCAGAATGACTTGTTCAAGGAAATTCTTATTTATTTAGTAACTGTGAGGGGACAGGGAGGCTCAGCTGAAGAGGCAGTCTTAACTTGGTTTGGACAAGTGTGTTTGTTTTGGGATTTTTTTTTTTTTAAACTATCCATCCAGGTTGGCACAGTAACTAGAGCAAGTGAAAGAAAAAAATCTTTCTACTTTGATTACTTTATACCTAAAAGTCTCTGGTACTGGCTAGGAAACCCTGTGAGCTTTTTGAAATTCTAGTTTTCAAGCCTGGTTGTCCTCCTACTATTACCTTTGGCTAAGCTTGTTGCAATTTTCTTTTCAACCCGCTGCACTGTGGTTTGTTTCACCTGCCTGTTACCACTGGTCTGTTTGTTTGGCTGCTAGAACCAGTCTTGTTGGCTGATTATTTACACTGTCTTCTTTGTAGTCTGGGGCTAGAGAGCTCCAAAGTCTGTTTATAGTACTTGAGGTTTTGGATACTTAAACCATTCTGCTCTGCTCTCTAACTCAGACCAAACACTGAAAAGAAATTAGTGCTGTTTTCCTTGAGAGTGTNTACCCAAGTCATGCTTCTGTAAAGTGCCCTAAAACCCTTCTGGGAATGCCCTGAATATTTTTGGCTCATCCTTCTCCCTCTCCCCTTTCAATGGAAGCAGCTTTCAAAGAGCTGCTATCTCAATTTTTACTTTTAGTTATGAAAGAAAAGAGAAGCCAAACCCAGCCATCTACCATCAACTTTTTTTTCTAGGTGCAAGGTAATGCAATGCATTTGCAGGATGTCAGATTCAATTTTATCACAAGTCATTTAATGGTTTAGGAATTCATGGGAAAGGAAGTACTTGTGTAGGTTCTAGGAATTAATTTAGATCATAAAAGGTTGTCATATAAAAGCTTTCCTTCAATTTCCTCAGGAGCAGAGAAGCTACTGAACTTTAAAAAAAAAAACCTGCAGGATGTGAAAAGTATTCCAGGAAGGAGGAGATGGGTGGGATCTTGTTTTTGTCATAAGGAATGGATTGCCCTGTTAACTCCAATTACAGAAGAGGAAGAAATACAGAGGTGCTGTGGTTATATAAGTGTTATTTATTTATTAGTTAGTTGTTGGTCTTTCTCCCCCCTTTCTAATACGTCCCGTTACCTATTCCCAAAGTCTGCTTCTACCGGAAGCTGTGTAATTGGGAGGACAGTTTTCCCTAGCTCTGTAAAATAGGGCTCTTAATATCTGAATAGGTCAGCAGTATAGGCTTAAATACCTGGCAAGACCTTCTGAACAGAGAATGGGACTATTAATATATAGCTCTGTGCAGGCCAGAAGGGTGTTGGTGTTGCAAACGATCTTTGTCTGGCATTTGTTTTCACAGAGCTGTTTAAATTTTGCTCCACTTAACTGTATTTCACAGAGAAGTTGCATTCCTGTTTGGTGTTCTTTTAAAATGAAGATTCTGGCTTAGGTTTAGATATATTTGTATCAGCTTTTTCAGGGTTTTTTGGCTACCTGTTACAGAAACACTTAGACAAAACAGAGGATGAGGAGCAGGTGGATCTTAAATATTTTTAAGATAGATTCTAGAAATGTGGCTGTCTCAGCTATTTACTTGCATTATTTTGGGACCAAGAGTATTTTAGCTGTGGAGCAGAACATAGATTTACCACAGAATGTTAATTTTACTTTAGTGGAATTTGGTTATGGTGAGGGATCTCATTGAATTTGGGGGATGTGGTCTTTTAGTGAATGTAAGGAAGAACCTTGTCCATTTCAGAATAGGATGTATGAAGATCTGAGCAAGTGTGCTTAATAGTGATTATGCAATGAAACTTTTAAAATGCGATTTCCAGAAGGGAGTGTTTGCTGAGTGATGGGAAAAATTCTAGTGCTTTCACAGTGCCTGTGTAATGAACCCTGAGTCCTTGTTTGAGATATAACCACAGCACTTCTTTTTTCCTGACAACTAAGACCTTTATCTGTGTGATGGTAGTCACCCGCCTACTTGCTGTGGCAGTTCAGTTTGGAATGTGTAGGGCTTTTCCCAGAGCTTAAATGTTGCTTCTGGATGAGGGCGAACTTTATGAAGTTGAATTGGTTTTTATAGGACTGTAAAATGAGTGGATATGTTGTGGAGGGATATTGGGGTTGGCAAATAGAGGATGGGAGCTGATCAATTTTTTTTTCCCTTTTGTGATGCACTTTGCTGGAGAGCTGTCAGTTTGTGTGAAGTAACTAAGCAGTTACCTTTTTTCTTTCTCCTGCAGGATGGTATGTGGTCTGGCAATTGTTTCTGTCTAAATTCAAATTCCTGAGAGAATTGATAGGTGATACGGGGTCCCAGCAAGGGGACAACGAGCCTTCAGAAACTGAAACTGAACAGGAAACTCCACCCTCGCCTCAGAGAGGGAGGCAGAAATCGGCTCGGCAGCGAAGAGCACCTACGGAAGACACGACTTAAAGTCCTCCACTGAACTTCTGAGTAACTGTGAATGGTTAACGCCTCTGCCCTGTGCCCTTCGGTGATGTGATCTTACTGAGAAACTGA
>VZUA01001440.1:14750-25346 GCA_013401035.1 Horornis vulcanius | reverse complement strand
CTTCCTGCTGAAGCTGCATGGCTGTTCAGCAAAGAATGCAAGATTTATAGGGTCAGAGAGAAAGAAAATTGGAAAAAAAGGAGCTTAACTCTAGACTAAACATGAAGGCTTCCTCTGGGGGGAAAAAAAAAATCATTGTCTTCAACGTTTTTAATGTTGTTAATTAATTTAGTTTTAATCAGGATTTTACTGTGGTGTTTCCAAATTTGTGAGATGGAAAAACTTTTATACAATTATAAAATTTAATGAAAATTTCCATTTGCAGTAAAGGCCTGATGAAAGGCAGTGGTGGGATGCTGAGCCACTGAGTGTCACACTGCCCAGCACAGTCACCCCAAGAGCAGCCCCATGTGCCTGAGGAGTGAGCGTGTGATACATGTGGAGATGTGGCTTTGGGCTGCAGTCCCCAAGAGGCTCTCTGCTCTCTTCCTGCCAGCTGAAGGACACCTGGGATACAGGATGCCCAAAAACTTACTGAGTTTCATCACTAAAAGGGGTGTAGTAGTAGCTGGTACAATAGAAATCCAGCAGTGGAGCATGGACAAAGGGAATGAAATTGTAGGTGGAGCACTAAAATCAGCACTTGCTGAAGGCAGTCTTTGTTGGGAAGAGGAGCTGGACTCCTCAGTGCAAGTCTCCTCACACACTGCTGCCTCTGCAAGCTCGACAGAGGACAGCAACAGGAGGGGAAAATCGTTAACAAGAGGAAATCTAGAAACAGACAAAAGATTGTCTTGTTTCTTAAAGCAGAATAAAGCCTAGTGAGACCTGTGTCTTGTACAATTTTCAGTGCACTAAAATGCTGTTTTGTTTTGTTCCAGATTCATTCACCAGCCAGGTTGCAACCATCACTGTCCTTAAAAAATAACTTCCTAATTTCTCACTATTATTCAGTCAGACACTTTAGTTAGTCACTATTTGGGGCAAAACATTTAGTGATATCACAGATTTACTTATTATCTTTTAAATTCCATCTTTATTTTATTTAATCCTGCAGAGTTTGGAGAACAGGAGCTATGCAAAGAATTGTCTCTTTGTGAAAAGCTTGCTTTGGTTGGCTGTCAGTGAATTTGTAGCCACAGCAAAGGCTCTGATACACCAGGGAGAAAATCATGCTTTTACCTAATCTAACCAAACCAACCTTGGTCAGATTGATTCAGTTTCCAGCCTTGGCTCTGACCTCACCCTTACCCTCAATCCTGCCTCACTTTCACACTGAGTATTTTATACAGNTCTTTTCCTTTTGCTGGAGCTTCTGAGATTCCCATAGGAGTTACAGTCTGAGAGACCACATGCGGTGCTGGCAGGTGGTGTAGCTGTTAGGCAGCCTTGTGTATCACAAGAGATCTAATGCTATCAAATTTCTTTTCCCCCAAAGACTAAAGAGAGCAAGCCTTTGTAAGCATGCAGGAGGGGGATGAAAACACTTTGTCTCCTGAGCAGCCAGCCTTTGTCATTTTACAAATGAAATCACTTTGGAAATTTAGAGAATTAATATCATAATGAAGACGGGAGTACCCATTAGGGTGGTCTAATGTTGCTCTGGAGATATATGATGGATGTCCAGTTGCTGTAAGCCCTTATTTGCAGAGAGTCACCTCTGTAGTTGCCATTATTAGGAAGATGTCTGAAGCAGAGGATCAGACACAACCATTGCAAGATGAGATAGTGTTTGACTGGTTTCCAGGGAACCGAAGGATACAGCCTTAGTTGTACCTGTCACTATGGCTCCCAGCTTTTTTCCCCCTTAATGTCTTTTTTAGCTGTAGGAAGTTTCTCTTTAAAGATTCACTGCTTCTCTAATAGCACGAAAAAGCAGGAATAGGAACATAAAAAAAATGTTACCTGGATTGCAAAGAAGCTTCCACTTATTGCAAAACAATTGGTATAGTTCATCATCAAAGGATTGCAATCTGCTTCACTAGCCAGCTTTTGCAAATAAAGATAACCACGAAATCTAACCTGTAGTATATTACTTGTGGTAACTGGAAATATTCACCTGCTGCGCCCACTTCTGGAGGTACCTGACGCACTGTCAGTGATGCCATGATTGCCATTCCTGGAAATACAGCCTCAAGAAAGTAGTACTTCCTGGAATTGTCTTAATGGGCAATTGAATCATCATTTCTAGCACTCCAGCATCTTTCCCAGAAGGACAGTTTTCCACAGGCAATGATTCCAGTTAGAAACAAATGTGAATATCCAAACTTCAATTCTTTTCCCTTTCTGACTGGTTTGCAGAGAACAGAAGCTTTAAGCAGATGTTAAAATTAAGGAGAAAGGCACCTAGGACATGAGGTTGGAAGGTGTCCAGTATAGTGATTTACCTGTACTTCATTTTATAGTAGCTCTTCTACCCAGGTCATTTATTTTCTTCCAATTATCTGTGTTCTGTTAATAATTCTGTACTGGTCACTAACATTGCTGCTTTGTTGTGTTATTTGCAGGGAAGCTCAGGTGCTGGTGTAAGTTGTCCTAGCTGCAGTGCCTTCCATGAGGATTTACACCAATGTAGTGCCTGTGTTTTAAGAAAATCAGGTTAAATTCAGTAATGTCTACACTTTTTTCCCAGCTATGGAGGTATGCAAGGCAGCGTGTTGTTACTAACCTTTTCAAACAAATGTGACATGACGAGTCCACACTTTGCTCTGTATATAATCAGTACTGATTTTAGGGAATAATCAGTGGTAAATAAATTGAGTGCTGTTGAAATACCCTTTGTGTGTGTTCTCATGAATTACTCATGAAAACAGGGGTTACAATTTTCTGCCTCTGATACCCAGTATTGGATATGTACTGCTTTTTTGTTTGTTTGTATTTTGGGGTTTTTGTTTGTTTGTTTTTTGGTTTTTGTAATATTAGGAGATAGAAGGTGCTTGGATTCTGTTTTTACATGTTGGGTTGTTTTGTTTCAGGATTTAGGGGCTTTTTGCAACATTGTATTTGTTTCTCCTAAATCTTCAGTTTAGTGGCCAGATTCACCTTGGTTGGAGCAAATGCAACTCTATTGATAGCACTGGAATTCTCTCTGCATATGTCAGCGATGAATTTGTCCCCATATTTATTGGAAATACCTGAGCTGCTGTGATATGATGTGGTAAATCATGCTGAGAGCAAATCAAACAGACAGGCTGTGGCTGCATCACTATTTCATACAACTCAGGTCATAATGGACAGGACAATGCTGTAGTGTGAAATTCAGTGCTAAGGAAAATACATTCTTTCTAACCTTTTATGAAAATACTCCTCATCCTTTAAAGGACAATTTAGGCAACACAACCACTGCTGGAACCAGTGCAGGAGCATTTAGGAGGCAAAGAGAAAAACACCATTGCCCAAGAGGAGAACAAGTTTTCCGTAGATATTCCCACACTTTTGCTATTCCAAAATTCCCATCAACTGTTGCATACAGCTTCCAGAAATAAAGCTATTCACTCTTACTACAGTAAATGAAAGCAATGCAACATGCCAGTCTTCAAGCGCAGCAAACTATAAATGCAATATCAGACGGAGAAGAGCTAATGAAAACAATCACATTAAACATAGCTCTTCAGTGCTTGGTGCTCAATAAGTGNATGTGATTGGACTATAACAGACAATCTATTTACAGCATGCTCTGGGGAGCTTATAAACAAATGTTGAGTAATTTCAGCCAGCAGTAATTACCCTTGCAGCTGACAAGGATAGCATGATACTTTCTCCTTCACCTTCAGCCCAGTCCAGAAGGCACTGTACACAATGGCACTTCTAATTATTTCTGCATTTCTATGGCTAAAGACCAAAGTGTGTTATTAGAGAACATTTTAGAAGCTTTTTAAAAGCTTGTTTATTGGGACAATTAAAAGTCATCACTATGACAGCAAATAAAAGGTTCCATTCCCAGGCACGCAGTTGCAGCTGGGGGTCTGTCTGCTTACCTTGTAAGCCTTGTCTACATGAGGCAAAATTTACAGCCACCCCTCACTGCTGCTACTACCAGTTCAATGGCATTGATGCTAGCAAGGTGGGCTACCTTCGAGGCTACAGAGAACAGGGCTTTGTAAATATCCTATTATCTAACCCTGATTAGAGAACAATGAATAAACACAGTACTTAAAATGCTGTCCACTCACCTGTACTCGAGCTCCCAACACAGTCAAACATAGTGGAGGTGAAGCCTTTGTAGCTGTAAGAAGCTATTTTTGCAGAGTGCCTGTGGTGCAGTCAAAGCTTCAGACAACATGGCATTTTGTCTTTTGTTGAAAGAAAATTAAAAGCATGTTCTAAAACATCCATTAGCACTTAATTACTGATGAAATACAATGGCTTGATTTCTTTTTTTCCCAGGCACTGGACACACAAATAGGTGAATTCTGAGCTGGAATCAGCTGCCACAGTGAGTCAGTAGGAATGCAGGGCCGGAGGCAACAGAGACCTGGGCTACGCTGGGAGGAGGTCAGGGGACTGGGGTGCTCCCCTCTGCATTCCTCCCACTGCTGGTGATAAGCCTTTTTCCCTACCCATGGCTATGTGAAGGCAAATCTAGATATTTTAATTTAATCACCAGTAACCCATGCAATATTCCAAAAGCCATCTCCCCAGTTACAGAATACCTCAGGCTGCATTCACTGGCATTTCAAATGCCCACTCTCCATGGCACAGCCCACAGACTCCTCAGGCACCCATGGGCACCCATTGCATGAGCCTGATCAGAGCCCTGCCTGTGCCCCAGCCCACTCCTCCAGAACTGGCAGAAAGCACTGGTGAACTGCCACTGTGATACAAGGGTGCAGAGCCTGTCCAATCCTAAAATGTAGGTGCTTTTTGATCAGTAACTTACAGAGAGATACAGCTCTGCCAACAAAAGAAGGAAGGTCTCCAGCCTCAGGGAGAGACCTCAGGAGGTTACGCTGCCCTTATTTGTCTGCTATTTGGCCCAAAGCACTGTTTTTTCCCCCCAGTTATGTCCTAAGTACTACATGATTTTCTGTTCACACTGTGTGTTTTACTGGGAAAAGCACTACAGCTATTTCCAACAAGTATTGTTTTAAATGTACAGATACCCATGGCAAGTCATCCTTGGAGTGTTTGCTGTAGGCAGTGATAATTAACGAAATTATTGAGTCACAAGACTGTTCACCACAAGAACTTCTATTTAACGTTGTAATAGTCATATAAGGCCCAAACTATCCAAAAGTAATTGGGAGAGGCAGTGAACTGTGATGTGTGCTGGTTTGCAAACACCACTGCACAGTTCGGTGTTCGCTGAGCTCCCATCCGCCTCAATAAATTCAGTTCAGGTTCCTGCTATAGGAATTGACAGCAGATATCTAATCCCCAAAAGTGGATTATTTACATTTTTTTATATGTTACATTGCATTACATCCTGTCACGTTGCATCTCATCACAAGCAGATATAATATCGCATAACATGATGTGACATGATGACAGACATCAGAAATGTTTTTTGTTGTTTTGGGTTTTTTGAAGATTTTATGCCTGCTATCCAAAATATTTCTGAGTGATTTCTAGGAAGATGGAGTGGATAAGGTGAGTGCCTGGCTCACACTATTCGTCTGGCAGCTGCTGCACTGTCTCTCCCAAGCATTGTTTAAAATGAGCCACCTTGTTTTGCAGCTTCATGAAACCTCAGCAATGCAATTTTACACGTATTTTGCAAATATTTTTAAAAGATTCATTAGGAGGGAAATCATCAGAACACATGTTCAATAACAGCACAAACCGACAACAGCTGCTGCAAATTACCTTGTCTGAAAGGAACCCCCAGCAATGCATTGCAAACTTTAACAATGTACTCGAGCTGTTGATTGCTCGCTCTGCCGCTCGCCACTCGTTTCTGAGACACAGTTGGTGGAGGAACATTAATTTGTCCTTGTTCTTGAGACTGGCAGGTGTCACTTTGCCCAGTGTGGGACGTGAGTGACAGATATTTTGCAGCTGATGAAATGAGAATGCAGAAATTCAAGAGTGCCTCTGGGATTTCACTGGTCATTTGTGGCCAGCACAAGGGCAGGGCCCGCTGCCTCGCTGGCGCAGCACTGGCTGAAGCTGTTGTTGCTGCAGGCTGCCGCAGATCCACACCATTTTAAATAATATTGGTATTATGAAGCCCTTCCTACACACACACACACACACACTTGAGGGTATTGTGTGTGCTTTGCTTCTTTCTAGGCTGATACCGGCTGGGAGACTGTTCTAATTGTTTTTTGTTTTGGTTTGGGTTTTTTCTTTCCTTCTGTCCTATGCTCAAGCCTTTTTCAAAAGGATTTTACTGCTTCTGCTATCTTTAATTCTTTGGATAACATAAATAGAATTTACTAAAAGCGATACATAAGCTAACCTAAAGGAAACTGATTAAAAACAAGAATAGTATTAAAAAATGCAATTAATAAAATCCTCTCATGATACAGAGGTTAGGAAGAGAGTGGGTAGAATTATATCAATTGTAATGTTTCTTTCATCTAATTTAAAAAACAGAAATATGTACAAATTCCATGTACAACTGCACAAAGCTCGGTGAAAATAAAAAGATACTAGGGAATGAACAGCATTGCAGTGTTAAGGAATTAAGAATGAGATTTGATGAATTTTAACACTATCCTGCAGTTCTCCTTTATCTTTCCTTTAAGTCTTAGAGCATTTTCTTTGCAAGCAATATAGTGGTCGGATTACTAACACCATCCTCTTCCTCTTTCCCCCAAGCCCAACACCCCCCTCTTCAAAAAAAAGATTTAATTACAACTACAAGGAAAAAAAAAATTGTCCACTGTTGAAGCCTCTCGATATTTTCAGCCTCACTTTAAATACTGTTGGGTTTTTTTTTCCATTCAGCAATTTTATGGGAAAAAAAAAGGAAAGGGATTAAAATATTCTGTAGTTTCTAAAATATTTTTTGTACAAACAAGAGTGCATACCAAAAAGAAAATAATTCTTTAAATTATATGAGCTTTTTATGTAAACTACATATTATTTTAGAGGGGGTGATTTTTGAGAAAAATCAAAAAAATTTCAGGACAGGGACTAATTTTTTTTAACTGTGTTAAATGTAGTGTATACAGAATAGTGCAATCCATAGAACCACTAACAGCATTTTCAATTGTGATAAAACCGTATTAACATATTTGCCTCTTTAATGATTAACTGTCTTTGAATATTAAGAGATTTTTTACAACGTCTTATTCACACTGAGGAAACTGCAAAAGCCTGGGCTTTTTCTCTATTTTATAAGTGAGGCTTCGTTTGATATGCATTCTGATTTTAAAAGAACCATAATATTTTAATCGATCTCTCTGTAAAGATCATGATTATTATAAATGAGATACAGTCATGCACATCAAGCCTGACTGGTAGATAGGAGGTCATGAGTCAGGAATTATATGAAGAGGGGAAGTAAAAACTAGAAAATTTTCCAACATGATTGTTTAAAGGAACAATTATGTACATTGGTATATGAATTCAAGACTTCAGTTACATGCAGAGTTATTAGCCTTCATTTTCTATTAATTTCCTTGAAACTAACCTTGAAGAAATATCATTTGCAAAAAAAATAAAATCAAACTCATACATTTATTATGACAAACATGTAATTTCATATTGAATTCATCACATTCATGAAACAGCTGGCATTAAAAATCATGGCAAAGAAATATATCTGATGAGAACATTGATACAAACCTAGGCTGTGAAAACATGGGTTAATGTCATTTGACAAATGTCATTTTATTGTAGATAATTACTTATGTTAAATAATTTGAAAAACACATAAAGACATCATCTGATATGATTCAATATAGCCCTTTAAATATAATTTCATTATCAGAATTGGAAAAATTCTTTTGAATAGATTCATTTTTTCTACCAACATCTAGTCTTCCCAAACCAATACTGTTTTGTTTATACCCACGTGCAAACACACACAGACACACAAACAAATACATCTGCACATTTTTCACTTGGTATTTCCACCCCCTACTTGCAAAGGCAAAGATATACTATTATCCTTCCGAAAACAAATATTTTTCCTAGGTGACATGCCTCTTTAATTAAACTGTATTATTTATAACGATCAAATATAATTAGCAGTAACTAGTATTTAATGAAAACAAACTGCTTTCCTTTCAAATCTTTCCAACCCATTGTACTTTAAGGCCATAGCTTCCCTCAGAAGATCGTTGTATCACAACTATAAAGAAGTATATGATTAAAAGACTGTCAGGTGCTGCATCGTTTCAGACAGATGAAAATAGGGAAGGTAAACACTGGAGATCCCAATTCACGTCATGAATTCATGTCATGTACAAATCCTATGATTTAAGGAATTGCTTCCAATGAAGCAGTGCTGTTAGTGGTTCAGTGTGCTTTAGAGCTGTCTTTTAACTACCCCATTTGATACGATTACGCACTAAGATATTACCTGAGTATCTTTGATTATTACTGAGCGAGATGAGAGCAACGTGCGCTTCCACTGGACTCATTGACAGCGAGGTGCTATAACAACTCTCCTGTAATTAATTGTGAGTGAAAGGGGGTTTGGTTTTTGCAGCCTCGTAAAACTTTTCCCACATGGCTGAACCCACGGTCAGGAGACGTTAGGCAACATTAACTGCCTGCACATTTCTGCAAGGCTCTGGAGGAAGCGGCTCGGCACTGGGGCTCCAATTCTGAAAACCCTGGGACACAAGACATCAGCGTCTACCTTTCATCTTAGCTGAGATTTGGAGAGGGTTCAGACCACAGAGGCTCCTTAATTCTCACTAATTCATTTGCTTTCCTGATTCACTTGGCTTGGGATAACCTGCGAATGATAATGAACCTGTAAGGGGAGCGCTTAGTCCCTTGCCTTTGAATGTGCTCGGCATGGATTGAGGGCTTTCTGTGAATCTTGCAAGAGGAAAAGAATCTTATTAGCACTGATTGCCAGTCATGAGGTTGCCTCTAAAAATTGCTCTTGTATTTTTAACTCTTGCTTGCTTATAACAACCCCAGCTAAGGAGAGAGATGTGTTGTTTACACATTGAACACGACATTGTTCTCAACATTTACTCATTTCTCTTTGCAATTTGATCTAATCATAACACATTTGCTTTATGTATGTCATTACTATACCACTATGAACACTTCATCATTTTTTCCATGATTATTCTACAAGTTCATAACTGGCCAAGTCCTCATCTCTTCACCCCCAGCTAAACATCCTCTTTGCATAAATGCATGCTCTCTAGAATAAAGGGTCTAATTTCCTTTTTTTTTTTCCCTTTTCTTATTAACCATTTCAGCAGAGCACATATGTACTGCTTTTTATGTTACATGGGGATTTCTAGTAGAGTTGTTGTCTCATGTTGGTTCCTTTTTTTTTTTAAATAAACATATTGTGGATCTAGATTAAACAACAACAACAACAACAACAACAACAACAACAACAACAAAAAAACACACTCAAAAAAAGATTTCAAACTCAGGTGAGAATACCTGAAAATAAAACTGAAAAAAATGGCTTATTTTTTTCTTCTCTTTGATAAATAAACATTCATACTAACATTTTTTTTATGATTTTTTCATTCATTTATGTGAATTTAGGTGACTGTACAGAAGAAATGAATGAAACACAGAAAATTGTGTCAGAGTGATTCAGTTTAGACAATCAAATTCCTTCTCAGGTCAACAGTTGCTAATGGCTGAGGGTTCAGGGTCCAGCTTCACATAAGTCCTTGTTATTACTAGGACCAAATTCTAACTCCTGACCCAGCCCTGGGAGATCCCAGTACTAAGCAGCACGTTCTGCTCTGTTCACATCCTTACAGGTATAGATGCCTTTCTTACCCAGCTCCACCTACAAAGTTTACAAATGAGCAGCCCATCCTTTCTGCAAAGATGTGGTGGTTTTCTGTTGTTTGTAGCTGTTTGACAAGACCTGTGTGCAGCTCTAGAAAACCAGTGCTTCAGCTTTGGCATTCAGTAACAAGAGTGGCATCAGCCAAGAGAGCCTTATACATCTTCCACATCTGGGACACCACCCACTAGCCAGAACTGAATGATGCTTTGCTGAGACAAAGATAAAATCCTTTTGTGATGATTTATTTACCTTGTGTCTAGATGGGGCCAGTAGAGTGTTTGACTAAATAGAGAAAATTATTTCCAGTTTCAGGTAATGAAATAATTTCCTAAAATCCTCTTGAAATATGATTTTTATGTCTTTCCCCTCTAATTTGCTGTTACCTCAAAAAAATTCGAAGTGACAAAATATTACACCCACTTTCTCAACAGAATTTGCCAAAAAAGGATAATTATGTGAGACTGCTAGAATTCAAATTTGAACTGAAACTTCTTGCGTGGAAATACAGATTTCTATTATGTTGGTAGGCTCAACTCCTCTTCAAAGGCCATGAAGAAGTTCTGATCTGCCAATGGAATTCTTGTTACATGGGAATTCTAAAAGTTTGACATTTGCTTGTTGAATCATAAAACATTTCTGCAGGACAGTTACCAGAAAAATCCCAACTTGCTTTGGAAATGTCACACAAAAATACATACTTTTTGCATCAAAATGTCAAAACAAAACAGTGATTTAGGCTGCTATGTTTCAGCAAAGCATCATTC
>VZUA01001440.1:2145-14659 GCA_013401035.1 Horornis vulcanius | reverse complement strand
AAATAGGTCTGAACAACATGTCTCAAAACTCTCATATTCATCTTAATAAGAGGAAGTCCTTAAGAAGAGTCCTGCCTTGGGTTGGAAGAGTCTCAACAAGGATTATTAAAGTCCTGCTCCTGCACAGGACAACCCTAAGAATCCCACCACGTGCCTGAGAGTGTCGTTTAAGTTTTGTTCTCATAGAACACCTCTGCAGACTGTGAGAAACACAAGAGCATTCCTGTCTCTCACCAGTGTCTTACTGTCCAGTATCTTGTTTATTTATCTGGCTGGGTTTTTTTTTTCCCCCCACTGCAGCTCTCTGCTTATTAAACATTCTCTGCTAGGACACTCTTCATTTATAGCCCCCCAGGTTAATTTTAAACCCATGCAAAACCCTGGAAATTTTGGAACAGGATTTGGCTGTGTCCTGCTCCTCTATTAATCAGCAATTTCCACCACATTTTCCTCACCACTGACTTTCACTCATAGCACTTCCAAAAATTTTGCACAATGTTGAGCAGTTTTACAGCAATAAAACACAACTCTTAACTAATCTATTATCCCTCTATGTCTGAAAATGTGAGTGATATTGGAAAGTGGAACTCACAGACGTTTTACAGCTCAACTTGCAAATGTGCTAAAGGAATTATTTTCTCTTCTTACACTTGAGTCAAAAAGCATCATTTGGCAAGTTACACTCATTTACATACATTTTCTATTAAACTTTTCTATCATAAAACATTGCCTTTATGATCCAGACACATAATTGATTATGCAATGCACCACCACCATCATCACAGTGAACTGCATTTTACGTGTTTATACTAACAGGGAAGGTGATCAGCTTCAGCCTCCTTTTCATTATATGCATCATTCATCCTCCACCACCAAGATCTCCGGATACTGTAGCATATCCATCATTATCTAACTGCCAACTCTTTTCAGAGGTTCCACTGCTTTAAGCTCATTATTTCTTTAGATTGGTGAATCTACAGAGGATCATTCCAAAACATACAGCAGTCAGCATGGCACATGTATACAGATGAATGGTGGGGGTTTGTCCTTCCCAGTCTCTTTGTGCCTCTTTTTTTGCTCCAGAACTGCAGCATGTAATGAGCAGAAAATGCATACTTATATATCTAAAAATAATAAAAATTTAAATGGCCTTAAAATAATGACCAAATAGTGGGATCCTTGTGTGGAAAGGCAGCTGTGAAAAAAATCTAGTATACAGACTGCTCAGTAGTTTGGGGTTACCATCTCCTTATAATGCAGACTAAAGCACATAGACAAAGGGCTCTGCAAAGATAAGGAATTTCTTTCCTGTTCCCATTTACCTTGCTGGATTTAATTTAATCAATAGCTGAATGGGGAAGAGGAGGAGAATTTGATGGTTCAAGAGACTGATAATAGGATATTGAACCTTTCATCTCTGTATCATTGATTCAACATAGGAATTGACACACTGGATCAGAGCAATGGTCCATCTCCTCAGATATGCTCTCTGACAGTGGCCTGTACCAGATGTGTTTCAGGGAGAAGCATCAGAAACCCTGCAGTAAGCATTTGTGAAATAACCTGCCCATAGGAAAGGTTTCTTCTTAATGCTCTTTATAATTTGGCTAATGTACACCCTTAGGGTAGTCTGTAACTCAAGAAATCTTTTGAATTTTGTGCACTGCAGCATTGGTGATACCTATCTAACCAAAGTCTGCATTCCACTGAAGTGAAGTCTTGGCCACCAAGTTGCACTGAGTTACAGAGAAAAATTAGGTATTGCAATAATTGCTAACTTCATTGCCCTTCTTAACTTGTTGTCTTATTAAATAAATAACCTCTTCTACAGTGTACCCATTATTATTAGTGGTCCATATAGTTCATCTTCACTCTCATTTAAAAAAAATAATTAAACTTTTTAATTTGTCTTGAAATGAAGGGCTTTTCATGCTTCTAATCAATTACACTGCTTATCTCTATACTTCATCTATTTATGATACATTCTCTTTGAGGCAGGATAACCACAACTGAATATAGTACTCCAGGTCAGGGCATACCACTGATTTATTTAATGACATTATAAGATTTCGGGCATTATTTCTCTCCCAATCTTTTTGTATCCTAACAGTTTGCTTGCTTCTTTGACCCTTACTCTATACAGAGCAGAGACTTTCATTGAACCATCCAGAAGAAGGCACAGGTCTCCTTTTGAGTGACAATAATGATGTATTTGGATGGTTTAAATTATTCCTTCTTATGTTACATTTGTCAACACTGAACCATTATCCTGACCATTCAGCTAAATTTGTTAAATTTTACGAGTTTCCTTGCTCTTTTTTTGATCTTTAATTTTCTGAAATATTTGAGTTTTCTTTACTGTCTGTTGTTGTTGTTCTTACAAGTATCACATGCATTTCCTTAACCAAAGTACAGAAAAAATAAACCAATTTCTGCTATGAAGTCTGAAAATCCACCCACATCTATATACATGCATACATTAACCCTCTATATGTTGACAATTCTTTTCATTATTCTCCTTTACTTAAACAGCTTCTAGTTCCTTCTTGTGTCTTTCTCACATGGCTATATCCTGGCATTATTTTCTAAGGGGAATTTTTTCCAGAAATTTAGTTCAAATAATTTTTTGTTGACATAACACATTCTGGTAGATTAGGGGGGAAAAAATGGGCTTTCTTTATGTGTCTATGTCACTTTCTGTCACACTGTTATGTCACTATTATATAACAGGAAAATCATGACATTATCATTTCAGTCCTAATTTTAGGTTAGAAAGAGACATACTGAGTTGGCTTTTCTAGAAACATTCCTGAAACCAACAAAATCAGATTGTGCATTTGTAATTTTGTCAACAATGGCTGTGTTTAATGGGACATGGTCTCAAACACTTTTTTTCTTAAATACTGCTTCAAGTCTCATATGTTTTATCAACCAGCACAATTATAAAGGCAGTTGTCCTTGCTGGCCTGAGTAAAGTAAGTTAGTGGCCTTGATTCAGGTCTTAATAAAATGCAAACCAAAACCCAAAGAGATTACCTTGTTTGTAGCCTGAGGAAATATATTCTGCACAAGCAGTACAACAAAATGAACAACTATTTCACTGAAGGGGGTATCTGGTACTTTGATATTAGAATTAAGAAGTTTTGGCCTCATAGTAGACAAAATATTTTTCTTCTGAGTGCTTTTCTATATGAGGAAGCAGAAGTGCTGAGTCCTCCAAGCTTTCAAATATTCTTAACAAGGAGCATAATGGTATGACACTAAGTATGTTAACTAGACTGCAAGTAGAGAGCTTTTTAATGTCACTCTGTGTCTAACACTATCTAAAATGCTTTGTGTTTGTTTCTTTTGTAAAACTAACCTCTGTAATCCAGGACCTGCCATGAATGTGCTGTTCTATCTCTGTGGATCCAAGGGCCACTTGGAGACAGAAGATTCAGGCGTGCACAAGTCCCTGCCTTCATTCTCCTCTACAGAGGAGAATCTCTCTGGACAGATGTACTCAGAGCAAACCCATCAGCTGAAAGACAAAAAGACAGTTTAGTTACGCTCCAGATTTGCATCACTTCAAAGATGTTGAGGATGAAGAAAGTGTCTGTATCTGCACCCTTCACCCAGCTGAGGGGAGATGAAGAGACAAAAGCCTGGGATGCTCCCTGAGAGCACGTGCCCCCTCTCCCAGCACCAAGCCTTTGCAGTGCACACAGACACCAGGCCAGGAGCTGGGGGTGCAAGGCATTTCTGCTTTACTTCTGCATACACATCCCTCACTGGCACAGATGGCAGGATGGAAGATTTAGCCCATAGCAAGGGAAATGTACATCATTCTCAACATTACTCATGCCAGAAGTGTTTTCAGGTTAATTTGTAAAAAAATATGACCTGAAAACCTAAGGCTGAGTTTAAAATGAGACAGTTATTTTAAGGCTTGGTTTACTAAACCTAATTTATTATGTGAGATAACAGACTTCTGCAATCCGCTGCATGGCTTCATGGCTGAAGTTAGTAATTCATGTGAATAATGCCGCTAAAAAAAAGATGTTATGTGATCAATCCATAGCAGTCATGGTGCCTAGACAGCAGCTATCTTGACTGTTTTTCCTGCAGCACAGAATAGCTGAGAGGACTAGTTATCTCAGCTGCAAATATCCGAGTTACAGGAGCACAGCTGGAACACCACAGCTCCCTACCCCTGCACAGCCTTTCCTATAGCTAGAGCAGCATGCCACTATTGAGGGCTAAAGATGAAAAAGTTCTTTAACTTGCTACTGCCATGCTTACAATAAAGTGCACTCTCATTTTTACCATTTCTAAGTCTTTTTTGTTTTTAAAGCATAAATGTAGCATTCCTGGGTGCCATCCTTGGTACATAAAAGCAAACAACATTTTCATAAACAAGGTAAAGCATGGCAATTACACAGAATGCACTGAAAGTGCCAGATCCAAAGCCAGGTAAAAGTGCAGCCTTGAACTGCTGGGCACTCCAGAAAATACTTAACTCCAATTGAGTAAAGTAGAAGATTGGAAGAAAAAAATTATTTCTTTAAGCAAAGAGCTGTAGAGTTTCCTCATGCATTAGGGCAGAAAATGATACTCTATGGGAGTCAGAAGGTTATTTTTCTCCTTCAGATAAGATGTTGCACAACTGGCCAAGCACAACTATGAATGATTTACCTACAGTGCATAAGGTATAAGATATTGCATTTAAGTCACAAGCACTGGTCAGCTCTTCTGCTGTGGCTGCTTCTCTGTCTGTCTCCTGCCTCCACATCTTACATTAATGTGGATAAAAGGTAGTTAGCTTTATTAGAAGAAATCAGCATCAAAAACACTTTGAAACAGGGTCTGATATTCTAGTCCAACTAAGTGCTGGCATACTAGGATGAATGCATGAAGACTTTAGGAAAAGGTTTGAATACTGTGTTTGCCTTTCAGCTTCAATAAACATCAGGCATAGCTACAAATGGGAAAGAGTGAACTGCTACAATAGTAATTATTTACAGAAGAAAAAATTCACAATTGGAGTAAAAAAAGTAAGCAACTTACTTTTGTAGTCTGTCCCTCGAGGGAATGCATTGTATCCCTATCTCACAACATGCAACTCCTGCAATGGGTGGCCTACCGTAGGAAATACAAAATTAGATAAGTAAATGTAAACAAAGAAAGATAGATTTGGGTGTGTATGGGGTCCAGTAAATATCTAGTTCTTCTAGCACTTTATCAAGTATATTTATAAGTGCAGAGAGGAGAGTCAGAGGCTAAAAAATATTTCAGGAACCTTTCCCAAAGCTGAATATTGGCAATGGTTTCATTGTGGTTTCATCTAAAAAATGCTGAAAAAGCTGAGAAGGCTTTCCTGCAAAATCTTGTAAATGTCTGGCTAAAGAAATCACCTTACCCAACCTGTGGAGGGTCTGCCAATGGCATCTTCATTATAAACATAGGCAAGTGCACGCCTGTCAAACTCACAGTCAGGGCTGTCTGCAGTACTTGGAGGAAAGAGTCCCTGCAGCACAGGGTGTTTGATGAGAAAGTCAGCAGCATCCTGCACCTCGTGGACAGAGCCTGCTGGCACTGCTGCCCCACGGTACAGCCAGGCAGATGGAGGCACCAAGCTGGAGGTGGCAGCAGGAGCAGGGATGCTACAGGGAAGGTGGCTTCTCAATAACATTTCTGCTTCAAGCAACTTGTTGTCAGCAGTCAAAGTTTCAGGTTCAGGGAGCTGTGGCCTCCTGAAAACAGCTGCAGGACTGATGTAACTGTTAGTTTATTTGGCAAGCTCTAATATATGGATGAGATATTATGAGGCTTGATAAGGAATTCTGGCTTTCAGCACACACAGCAGAATGGCTGGTTTAGTGGATTTTCACTAATTTCCCATTGCTTCAGCACAATATAAGGATCCTGGAAAAATCTATCAGACAATAGCCAGCTTCCTGTTTTCCATTTTAAAAGCCTCTCATTTCTGGTGTGTTAATAGCTTTTACTCCAAACATTTGCTAATATTCAAACATCTGAAGAAATCACAGTAATTTCTCCCTATTTCATTTGTAGCTGGACATGAAAAATGAATTGGACGTTCTCAAGACTAAGCAGCACAGAAGACAAGGACTTTTTGGCACATTCAGTGACAGTAAATCTTTGTCTTTTATCCTTGCAGGTTGAGAAGTATTTGCACCTTTTTTCATGCTTTTAATCAAATTGCAGATGTCTCAGCTGACAGACACTCCTCCTTTCGTGAGCCTCTTTCAACAGAGGTATGGCTTAAAGATGATATAACCTCTTAATAACCTTAATCAGACTATTTTTCATTATGTTTTAATTCATTATAATCCTAATAAGTCTGTGGAAATCTAGAATTAAAATTTGTTTCTTTAATGACTTATCTTTAAAACATTAGCTACACATGGAATTAAAATATTATTTACCAAGAAAGAAACAGATGCATTGGTAAGACAAAACATTACCCTGTTGGATCTAGAGGTTTTATTTAGGGAGAACAAAACAAAATCCATAAGGAGCTGCCCTCTCTCCTCAGCCTAAGCCCAGAAGGTAATACTGATTTGTTACTAACCCTTCAAGTCACTATTTCATAGCTACTCCAACATCTTTTGGCAGCACATAAGATGTCCTGCTGCGTACAATTAACCACTGTGCTGCTCGGGCAAGTGGTACTACAGCTCCCAGTATGTGCACCATGGTCTCTTTCTTTTTTGTTAAACTACAGATCAATGAGGTCTCAATGCAAACACAGGGGCAGTTCTTCTATATGCTTTGGTTAAAATGCTTGCTATAGGAGCCCACAATAAAAAAAACTTTCTGCACTCAGCCCATAAAAACAAATAACCAAAAAGCAAAGGGTCTCAAAGAGTGCCCAATAGTGAGAACATTTTTGTGGATCTTAAGTACCTACACATCCAGCCACAGTCTGTTTCACTTGGGTTTTCCGTTGAAGAAAAATAATTATGGTAAACCCACAAATATTACCTTTAGTTCCTTGGGGAGGAGGTAAGCCTGGAGCTGTGGGAACAGTGGGAGTTTTGGTTTCCTGAAAAACTTGTGGTGCAAATTTGGGGAAAGCAGATCTTTGCAATGCAAACAATATCTGTAGCAGACTTCTGACCTCCTCACTGGCACCTCACACTGATTAGTTTACAACCATCAGTCACTACCAAACACAGGGCCGAGATATAAAAGGGACTTTGAGGGAAGTTTTGAGATATGGGTTATCAGGTAGCACTAGATGCTGTGTTCAGGAAATATGTTCAGCATTATTTATCTGTCCTGGATTTAGTTCAATGTAAGATTATTGACTCTTTAAATGTAGAGGAAATTTCACTGGGATTTTATGAGTTACTAGGCTACAGATCCAAAATAGTCATACTGCATGTGTATGTGTTGGTATTGTAGCCACAACAGACTCCAAGCCAGTAGAGGCTCAAGCCTCAAAAAATGCACTGTCAAGTTTTTATACTCCAGACAGCATTTAACCAGCATCAAATGACTCAGAGATAGTTCAAATATTCAATAACTTTCCCAGTAAAGCCCAAAACGTAGAAAGCATCAGGAGATAAAGGGCCAAAGATATGTAAGAGGAAAGTGAAAGGAAGAAGCAAGGAGCAGGAGAAAGACTAGATGATTTTACAGTCAGATTCTACACATTTACACTGAAAAATTATGTCCATTTAATACTCTATTCGTGCCACCCTGCTCTGAAGTACTGGCTATTGTCAGAGACAGGAAATTGAGCCAGATGAACCCTAATCTAATATGCTTTCTCCTGTAATCCTATTTCCATGGAGATCTGTTATTTTACTGAAGGCAGCAGAACTAACAGATTCTGTTATTTGATAATTGTGAATCTGTTTTTGAGGATCTAACTGCAATAAATTGTCTACTTTCACTTCCTCAGATAACAAATTCTGCCTAGGGATCTTTTGAGTCAATGTGACACGTACAGGGCAGGCCTTCCGGCTCAAGGCCTGTTATTCCCTACAAGTTAGCCTGTTTTGTGCATTTCTGTTTATCCAGCTGGAAATGAGTTAATAGAATTTTGAGGACTCATAACTTTTAAAATCATTACTGTCTAAAATAATGCATTTTAATATCACACCACTAGTTTAGCTGTTTTTCTAATTTCCTACTGTTATCAAAAACATGATACAGACCATCTGAAAAGACAGAGTTTGAAAGAAAAAAAAATTAAAAACCCCAATCCCTAGAAACAAAAACACCAGAAACCTTTGTGGACATTTACTTGCAACATAATTTTCTACTGTTTTTTTTTTACAAACAAACAAATAAACAACCAAACAAGTGAGTTTGTATACTCAACACCACTTTAAATCTGCACTGCTCACGTTTGAAAAAAACAGGCTTCTGCTGCATCTGCCTGGCCACGCTAAAGGGGGCTCCTAACAAAGCCCAGGCTTGGCCGTGTGTGAGCAGGGCGCAGGGCTGCGGGCTCACACACACACAGGCAGGGCAGCAGCTGCTCTGGGGAAAATGGAGCTCTGCTGTGTCGCTCTCCTCTGGCTCTCAGAGCTTGGGGGATGCAGTTTCCATTTGCTCCTGCTCGCTCGCTGAGGCTGTTATGAGGCAGTTAAAAAAATAATGAATACTGTTAAATATGTATTAGCAACTTGTTGTTAACAATAAGAGCTAATGGGAGGACATTTCCAAGCAGTTAATGATTGGCCAGAGGAGGACTGGGGTCCTTAAGGCAGTCAGTCATTAAATGTGAAGCAATACCCGTGCTTTCACCCACTACTGCTATTTGCATCTTCCCTTCTCTCCTTACATTTCCAGCTTTCTGCATTCCATTGATGGGAATTTTTTCTTTATGTACCTGTCCTATTCCCAGCCCTTAGTAACTAGCACAGAAAATCTCCACTCGCAATAGCCTGTGTGGTTTCCAATAAATTATGGCTGTATTGCTGATTAAATGAAGATTATTGTTATTAAATATTAAAATGAAGACTTTATCCACATTTTAGCAATCACAGATGAAAAAACTACCCAGATCAGTGTAATCCATTTATTGGTTTAGAGTAGAAAAGTCCTATAGGGAGTGCACAATTCCCTGTGCCGTCCCTGAGTGCATTTTGCATTAAGACCTGTGATTCAGCTGAAGGATATAAAAAAATCACACACAGTCAGACAGATCCCTCCTGGCTACACATCTGAGAAGGCTCAGGAGCATAAGGTCGACACACAGCAACTTATGCTCACAAAATGAGCCCAGGACCACCTGTTTCAGATGTTAGTATGCAAAGATTTTCAAGGTCTGGAGGTTTTGACCAAACCACACCACTCTTGGGGATCTGTTCTCTCTCTCCCTTCCCCTCCCTCCTTTCTTCCTCCTACTAACCATGGCCAGAAAAGTAATGAAAGTTAAAGGACAGCAGACTACTTCATGGAAGTATGTTTTAAGTAAAAAAGTTGTTTATCTTGTTCCAGGTGTTTGATCCTGAAGCTGTTCAGCCATGAAAAGTAGTTCTTTGACACCAGAGTAATCTCTGGTGTTACTACACACTGACTTCTCACTAATAGTTGCCTTTTTTGAGTAATACTTTTCCTTTATTTTATCCATTGTTTCTGAGCTCTGCAGCTTAGTTCTAACTTGATGACAGTCACAGTGCATTTTCTTAATTTCATTAACTATATTTGCATAACAAAAAGGTTCTATTGCATTTCATGCAAACTCCGCTGCTTATTGTTGGACTTCTTTTTATACTTACAAAAAGGATCACTTTAAATAATGAGAACACTGCTCTTACTTTCTTTTTAGGTTCTTATGCGCTTTTAACTCTTTTAAAAATGCTATGCATTTTTAACTATGACCTAGAACTATCCTAGAATGTCTGCAAACAGAGAAATCAGTGTTTTAGTTATGGACGTATTCATACTCTTCTTAAACACAAGCCATTCTTATTTTTAAAGTCCATTTCTTCGGTGATCAATCTCAAAAGAAAGGTTGGATGGTAGGCTGCATGAAGAAACCAAAGGAAGCAAGCAATGGTATTCCAGGTAAATATAATTTCTTAAGAATGTCGATGAAACATGAACACACAAAGTTTGGGAAAGAGCAATCTATGTTTCATTTAGTATTTTAAAAATACTTTTTCTTTAGATAATAAAGCACCGGAAGTGGACAGAGTATTCAACTACTGACGCCTTTCACTTTTTCTTTAGTTCAGAGCAATAGTAATTACTAATGCAATAATCACTGAACTTCACAGCTTTCTGTGTTTTGCAAGCCTTCCATAAAAAATTAATTTTACAAATTTATATTATTCAAAGAGATTTAATGAAGGTTTTGACTGAACAACTGCTTCTTCACAGCCTGTATTCCTGTCATTAACTATTGCCATTACTGATGTAAGAGGCTCCTCACTTTTCCCCTAATTGGACAACACTAACGGTAATAAAGGAGAAGATAAAGTTGTTGACGTCATGTAATGGAATCTTTAAATCCCTTTTGGAGGGGAACAATTTGTAGACCAGGAAGAGCAAGGACAAGGGAGAGTGGCCAGACCATTTTAGGACTTCAAAGTACTCCTGCAGTTACTTGTCTCAGAGATTGCCCATGTCTGCTTTAGGTCATTGGAATAGTTTTATGGTAGCATAATTTAAAAAGTAAATTTCCTTGATCATAATCACACAAAAGAACTATCTGGGGTGATTGCATAAGCAGTTTAGAGAACCTGATGGTGCATCTGTCACTCATGGGGACAGCCAGCACTCTCCTGCTCAGGAGCCCTCACTGTCAAGTATCCGACACATCAGTAACTTCACTCTGCCTGCTTTCATTTTGAGACTGAGTATCTCTGTTTGAGTCATATCTGTAAGGCACAGCAGAGTCAGGACTTCCTTGTGGTAGGTGCTTTTCAGAGAGATCGCTCCCCGCTGCCTCAGAGAAAGGAGCTTACGTGTGGGATGAGTGGGTACACCTCCAACTCACGGCCTCTGTCCTTCCGCTGACCCCTGCCTCTGCTGCTCCTTCTTCCCTATTCTGTTCTCGACCTCTTTTCACAATTGCCCATCTTCCTCTGCAGATGGTCTCTCTGCTGTTCTCTCACCTAATATAGATTTTGATTTGTCACAGGGAAAAAAAAAAAAATACAACCAAGAGCAAGAAGGTTGGTTGTGAACTCCACATTTATGCTCCCTCAACAGAAACTCTACCTGCATGAAAATCAAACACAGAAGGGAATAAATCATGGTGATTTTGAGACCAGATTTTCCCCGATTCCCTGAGAAGCCCAGAAGTCAGGAAGTCGCTGTCAGCTCCCTGTTTCTGTGTTTCAGCCTCATTTTCAGCACAGGTTAGAATTTTTTGCCACCACTTTTGGCTCTTATTCGCCTTTCCTGGAGAGGGAAGCATATGGGAATGCTTGACAGAGCTTAAGATTCTGCAGTCCTGAGGTAGTGAATACTATTACAACTCAAGCAGCCCTGAAAGTGCTCCGGCTTCTTCCCAAGGACAGCCCCAAATCTCCTTACAATCTGCCCAGGCTGTTCTCAGCAAAGCTCTGCAAGACCCCAGGTTTTTCCCCTGGAGATTCACAGGGTGTTAAAAAAGAGCAGTGCTCTGTGTGGCTAAGCAGTGTTGAAGTGAGACCATCCAATGACAAACACAACGTGAGCTGAAGTCGGAGGCAGTAGCAGTCCTCCCTCCCCCTCACACCGTGACGATGCTTCTGTATCACTACAGATACATTATCTTATTTACAGAATTACAAACTAACGATAGGGTATGAAAATGCAAAGTACTGTGCTAACCTGGAGTCTCTCAGTTTCCTCCTTAGGTACATTTGTCTCACAATAAGAAGGATGTTTTTTGTCTGTGAATAATAAACCCTTTGAGCTTGAATTAATTCAAATATTTCTCTCCTATCTCACTTGGTAAAATAATAGGGATATTCCAGGCTATCTTCTATTGCCCATTAATGTTGTGTATATAAATAAGCCAGGTTATCTTTTTCTTGTGAGAAATATTTTATCTAACAGGCTCTTGTCTAGTGGTTCCAGTACTCTACCACTCTAAATTAGGCCACTTTATCTTAAGGCTTCATAATCTTACGAGACTATAATTGGAAAGTTTATAAAAAAAATCCTGCTTTGTAAGCTTGGCAGCTGAGATAGAAAGAGGGAATGAGAAGGGCTACAGCAGAATTACACCATCACTGCTAGCCTGACTCCGCTTGACAGAGCCGTTTAATATTTTGACAAGACAAAATATAAAGCAGCATTTTATTCTGTAGAGACTTCACTAGACACAAGCATGGAAGTGCTTGTGATCAATAAAGTTTGCGGTGGAGAGTGATTTATTTACAGCAGGGTATTATGTAGAGAAAGAGCTGTGATATTTCCACAGGCTTTGACGGCATAATGGGCCCCTCTCAATCCTTACATGGAAGGGTTAGATTGTCATGGTTGCTCAGGCAGTATTCAAAACGTTATCTGATCAGCCTTAAAGACTTCAGAACGAGACAGATGATTAGTTACCCTA
>VZUA01001439.1:4020-27946 GCA_013401035.1 Horornis vulcanius | reverse complement strand
ATCCCCTAGTTTTTTTATCAGCAAGATGACAAAAATTTAAAACACAGTTTATATTTTTCAAGGCCAAGAATTTCTGGCTTTATAATAACACTATTGACTGGTATATAAACAGAAAAGAGGAGGGTAAAAATACATCATGCACAATGATATTCCTTTCATAAATACTCATATTATATTTGCCTAGTAAAGACAGAGCAAGGCAAGCTCATGAACTGCTTAACACTCCAACTGTTCAGAGAAACTCTTGGATATTGCTAGCAGATAAAAGGTAAGTTCTGAAATAAATATCCTTTCATTTCTCTTTCACATACTTCACATTACTTGGGATAAGAGTAAATTACCTCAAATGCAACCCTTATTGAAAAAGTAAGGATATGTTTCCATACCCCTAAAACATACACATTCTCCATTTTGATTTCTTCCATGTTTGTTAAAGATGCACATACTGCCAGTGTTTTTTCTCCTGTATCCTGCCCTCAAGAAACACCTATGGTATACAGAAAAGAAAGGTAAGACAAGGACAAGGTTTGGGCCAAATCTACATATCTTGTTTTTTCACCATCCACTTAATCCTATTTTCTCCAGAGTTACAAAGATGCAACTGTCAAGTTAGTGCACATGAACAAAATAGTTCAAGTAAAAAGAAAGCAACCTATGGGTAAAACACACTATTTAAAATGTGTACATATTTCAGACCATATTTCAGACTTCAAGACAGCTTTCCTTCAAAAAGGCTTGAGTTTGCCAGTAAAAACAGCATCCAGCAAGCAAACAAATTCTTTTATTTCAGAAGTCAAAGACCAAATCACCTTCCTTGTAGAAACTCACATGACTGAAATGCTTTGCTAATTGACAGTGAGTATTTTTCTGTTATAGAAGTATTTCATCTACAAACATGAAGTGAGCACATCAGGCTGACTCTGAAGATGTCACCCTGAAATGAGTTGACTCAGTTGGGCATCCCTTCCAACCTCACAAAACCACTTTTCATCACTGTAGTTTTAAAAGCTGTTCCAAAACTTCACTGGTTTGAAAATACATACTAGAAGACAGAAATTGCAGGGGAACTGGTAATGGCCATAATATTCCAGTGAAGCAAGATAAATTTAAGGAAACACTATCCTCTGACATTTTTTTATTTTCTTATTAATTTCAGACAAAACCCTGTGCTTTGTGGACAATAACTTCTGATCAATTGTTTCTAATTGTTTCAAACACAATCACTGAATTTTTTACAAACCACAGGAAGATTGCAAGTGAAATCTATGCCTCACCCCTACTACGACTTTTATGAGCTGTCATATCCTGCAAATTTCATTTAAAACAGAGCTCTGCCTCTGAACTATTTAACAATTAGATGAACTGTTTTGCTACAATTTCACTGCAATTCAATTGAGATGAGAGTTCAAGTGAAAGAAAACTTGGAAATGCCATTCAATTTATACCCATCCTTATATTGCTTAAAATACCCAAGACCACTTTCAGCAAAAAATCCAATTGCAGCAAAAACTTAATGGGCCTTAACATTTCATATTCCACGGACCTAAACATGGACAGACAAACTACAGGTTGATGTTTGGAATACTGTAGGACACCAAAAGAGCCCTCCAGGGTAAAAAGCCGCCTGCTGCTAATGGTCTGTGTTTGAGCTGACAGCAGTGACACACATGCACAGGGTGAGAACTCCTGGGGGCAGAGTCATCATACAAAGACATGAAACACTATCTTCAGAAGAAGGGGGCACAGATTTGCTGGTCACATCTATTGTGAATTTGAGCACGTATTTGGAAATCAAAGAAAGGGTAAAAAGCAAACCAGGCTGAAAATTAGCTTGAGGAATAAAGAAGCTGGCGTGAATTTGAGATATCATCAAAAAACAGAGAAGGAAATACATGTGTGCAGTAGGAAGAAGGAAAGGGATGCCTGGAGAGAAGGACAATTATTTGCCAATTGGCTTATAGAATCACAGCAATGTCTCAGTTGGAGAAGACCTTTAGGATCATCAGGTCCAACCACTTATCTGACTCTATTAAGTCCATCATTACACCACGTCCCTAAATGCAGCAACCATGACCTTTAAAAACACCAAGCCCCCTCAGCCACTGATCACAGGACTCACTCTCTAGGCCCTTCACCAGCTTCATCCCTTCTCTGGACCCGCTCCAGCCCCTCAGTGTCCTTCTTGTAGTGAGGGACCCAAAACTGGACACTGGATTCAAGGTCGGGCCTCACCAGGGCTGAGTACAGGGGGACAATCCCTGCCCTGCTCCTGCTGCCCACACTATTGCTGACACAAGCCAGGATGCCGTTGGCCTTTTTGGCCCCCTGGACACACACTGGCTCATGTTCAGCTGACTGACAATCAACATCCCCAGGTCCTTTCATACCAGGGACCTTTCCAGCCACTCCTCCTGAGCCCGTAGCACTGCACGGGGTTGTTGTGACCCTGTGTGCCTTACATCACACCTGATCTGTTGGCCTTAATCACAAAGGAAATGTGTGAGCCCTGCCTAGGTCTGCCCTTGCTATGAAACCATCAGTTGCAAAAACAAGTCTGCCACTAAAGCCTTCACTAGTACAGAAGGCACTTAATACTTGCATGAAACAAGCACGACCTGACTGAGCCTGCACTAACAGGAGATTCAGCTGAAGGGCCACTAGAAGTAGTGAGCAGCATTCCAGTATTTTTCCAGCATCGTCCCTCTCATTTGTTATTTTTAGCTTGCTGTTCTAAGAAAAGAAGTCACAGATGCCTCTAACCTGCCTGTCTATCCACCACTTTCAATAGTCAGATTTCCTTGCAAGTTTCATGAAAATCTTCTTGACAGGGTATACTCAAAAGTTGTCTACACCCACTACACTTGTGGTCCATATCAAGACACAGACTAGCCAGGTACCCAGGCCTCCCCGAGCTCAGGATCTCTGATAGCACTGATTTGAGAAAGTCCTGCTGCAAAGGAAAAGAACTAGACAACACCAAGGAAAATGTCAGAAGTATGGCAAGGACATGCTCTTCTGTAAAGGCTGCAAGGAAACAGCCAGAAAAACAAGAGATATTCTGGTGTGGAAGGAGGGAGGGAAATGACACAATAGTCCCATCCTGAAGCAAGCATGTTGCGCTAATTCCATTACTGATGGAATGACTTTTTACTCATTAAGAAACTCACTTTAGATAGACTGTTGGTGTCTGTTCCCACTGCTTCCAGAACAGGGAGATTCATTAAAAGGGTCAGGTAGCGATATGTCCACAGGACAAATGAGTCAATGTAATGGTGTTTGAATGTCTGCAAAGGTCACAATTAAAGTACTCAGACTTTATTTGCAGCGGCAGCATACAGCCACCAAGTCCAAGCCCTATCATGGACCAGCACAAGTCAGAAGCCACTACAAAGACTTTTACATAAATACATTTCCTGTTATCAGGAACCAAATGCTTCCACGGAGAAAATGTACGGGTTTTGTTTACAGCAACAACTGAGACACAACAGCAAATTAACAGAATTCATATTTCTGATCATTTTTTTTGACAGAATTCATCAGCCAGCTCAGGAGTGCTGCAGTTTATTCTGATTAGGATGAGAAATTTATGATAGAGCCAAGTAGCTCATGCAATTTTGTCTGATAATAAAAAAGTGAAAAAAAAACCCACCAAGAAAAAACCCAAGAACCCTCCCAATCAATAAAACAGAACAAAACAAAACAAAACAAAACGCCCTCCCCCCCGCACCAAATCCCAAACACATAGATTTGCTTTGAATGCAACAGAAATTAAAGTAAAAGGAGATATTGTCTTTACTCACAGAGTAACAAACTTCTTTTTAGCTCACACTTAGTTCAGAAGGCCTTTTTGGCTTTTACTCTGAACTTGAATGCCAGGGATTTTGTGACAATACCCAATGCTTCAAATACAGCCCTCTCTTACTGCTCCAGTACCCCATCTACATTCTCTCACCTGTATTTCCAAGGCTTCATAAAATCTTTTGCAATGAGACCTTCTGCCCACATGCACCCTGTGCCTGCTCGTGTTTGAAGTGGAAGCTGCTATCACTCTGCCATCTGTTCTGTAAAAGAGCATCTCTGTTTCATAATGGTTTTCCCAGATGAAGGGCCACTTCTGCTTCCCCATTGGCAGCAACAGTTTTAGTCCAATTCAGAACAATATCTATTAGCAAAAATACAGGGCAAAAAATACTGCATTCTAACACAAAAAGAAAAAAAGTATCTTTAAATAAAGTCACCTGAAGAGCAACTCAAAAGGGTAGGAAGAAGTTGAGACAGTAACATTACACACCAGTGTGTGGGTCTGTCCTGTTTTAAACCCTTTAAAAGAAGCATTTTGATACTAAAGAAAAGCATGAAAATGATTATGATAAAAGGCCAGCCTACAATGTTCTTGGATCAAAGGCCATCCAAGGCCACCTGCCCTTGCAAGCCGTTTTAAACATAAATCTCCACTCTTTATTCATTCCCTTTCAAAGCCTGACTGAAAGTACAACCCAGTTGTGACAAAGTGAGAATAAATTTAAGAAAATGTTTAAATTCTGAGTGTCTGATCCTACAACTTTAGTCTTATATCAAGCAATAATTTAAGAAGGCTCTATTTTTTTTTTCTGGCAACACATCGACTCTCCAATGCAGTGTTGTGGAGTTTCACACCCATATGACCATTTTTTCTCTCTTGCTCAGGCCAATATCTCTGTTCAGCCTCAGTGGCTTTCCTCTCTGATCATGAGCAGATATTATGGATTCCATGCTCTGTTTGTATTCTTTGGTCTCTACCTTTAGACATTGGATGTTTTAAAGTTATTTTGAAAAGTTCTGATTTCCTGTTCATTTTTAAGGTCAGACTTGCAAAACATGCACAACCTACCTGTGCTTGATATAGCTTGTTAAATATTTTATTTTATTTGTGTTTTATTAGCAGAATTCAGCCCTCTGGGGCATTTTTACAAAGGATGCTTTTGAAATGTAAATGTGATTGATTTGATACTACATCTTTTATTATTCTTACTTGCACAATGCCTTTGGGAACAAGAGAATGGAGTTTTCTTTTTTACTGATGAAAAGGTATTTTCCCTTTCCTACACACAAAGAGCTTACAAATTTCTAAAAAACCAAAGTTACCTGTCTTCATATGTTCATGCTAAGCAACTTTTAGTGCTTCTTCCATTTTTTGAACTGTTTTGGATAAACCAATAAATTTGATGCTCCCATTTAAGATGCAAGTTCAAATTTACACACAGTGCACACACAGTTCCACCCTTAACAGACAATAGTACAAACCTCACCAATATTATCCCAGTTGCTAATAAGAAGTGCATATAGCACTTCTGTTCAGTGGTTGAGAACGCTGCTGTGTTTGCAAACCCCTATTATAACTTACTCATGTAGTGAGAATTATTTGACTTTTAAAAAGCAGTTAAATAAATGGCAAATCCTTTATATAACATTAAGTCCTTTACAAAGAATGTATCCCAGAAGAATATTCCAACACCTTGAAATGATGGGCTAGCACGCTCCCATTTGAAACCCACATGTTACACTTTTCCCTGTCCCCAAGAGGGTGGAATAAACACAGATAATATGCACTATAAAAAATAATAATAAACACTGCAGCTCTGCAGTCTCCTCCTTGTATCAAAGAAGTAATATTTGTATGACTTCTACAACTCATCAAATCCCAGCTATTTAGGAGAAATACTTCTCACTGTAATAAACAATGGTAACTGTTTTCAAATAGTGATGTATTGTCTGGGGAGATATTAAAAGTAAAGCAAGTAACTAAGAAGCTATCTGCATTTCACATGCACAGTATCAAAATACACCCACAAGAACAAAAGGCATTTGGGTAAAATTTAAGCAATATTAAGCGTGGAGTTTTTCCAGTGAATTGGTAAAGCTCAGAAGATGTAACTAATTAGAACAGAAGGCTGCAACAGTTAGACTCTTTCAGAAAGAATAGTTAAGGTACGTTGCCATATGGTTCTGAAAACTCATTTAATGCAATCCAAATAGAAGAACATGTGCAAATACCCCTGTGAGTTGCCCAAGCATTAATACTGCCTTTTAACTCAGCCATTTAGTGCAGGCACAACTGTTACTGAGCTGCATGACTTTAGACAGTGAAGGTAAAATTAAACTGAAAAGATTACAAAAGCTGTGAAAATAGCATAAACCAAGACAAATATTCACCTATGTGTTATATGACATATGATGTTCCATTCTGCTGAAACAAGATTTGTATAGCAAAAAACTTTTTAACTTCAAAAGAGCAACTGTATCCTTGCACAAACTTGCACAGTGGTTAGAGCAGCGTGGTCATGCAGCAGATCCTGAGGCAAAGCACTTAATCTATATAATATCTAAATTGCAAAGCTCCATGCTCAAAATACAGAAAGAGCCACAGCTATAAATCACTCATAGAAAAGCCCTCACGTTTGACAGTATCAGGTGCCATCTGTTCCTATTCAAGTGTGCACCTTGGAAAAAAATCAAGAAGAAATTAGAGTTGAAGAAAGAATTTGGCACGACATTCATGAATCTAAGAAAGAAGTTGAGTTAGAATGGAGAAAATAGCATTTAAAACCTTGACCAGCAAAATTTGGTTGTCATTCACTACTGTGAAACTACAAACTTTTTTACTAAAGCAGCAGCATTGTTAGAAGTTAGTCTTTCCTTTAACTAGGATGTTGCACTATTGAAAGTGATCCAGAAATAACACCAAAAGCAGAGTTTTGCTCTTCCTCTGTCTGAGAAAGTCTGGACCTCATTAAAATCCCAAGGCTTAGTTCACTGCCTAACATACAAACCATTCATCCTTCCATCCTGAAAAAAAAATTCATGCACCAATGATTAGTTTGAAAACCCTATTCTCTATTATTCTCTCTTCTGCTGGAGCTATTCTTACCTACTGTGTCAAGATCTATCATTGTTACAAAATCTTTGACTGCTAGTTATTTTTACCATTGCACTTAGCATGTTTTGGGCATCAAGTAAGATACAAAATAAGCTGTTTTATTGAAATCTTACCCAAAGTAAGAGTGGAAGACTATTTTTTTCTATTGTTCAATTAATAAAACTATCTCATATCCATAATCCCAGACACATCCCTCAGGAGGCAAAATATAATCCCCTGGGAGTTTTCAGTAAAAATGGAACTGTGCTCCAGTTCTGTAACTGGTAATTTCCTCCCACAAGCTCAGGGTTGATGTGGACACCCTGCACAGATTCTGCTCATGGCACTGCTGACAGGATAATGGCCCTCTATTCATACCTGTTCCAGTTCCTCAATCTTAATCACCTGGGGGCTGAAGACACTTGCTTAATTGTGTATATTTTACAAGCAGTCAATGCAAAATTAATTACTATCTCTTCCAGTCCTCCAAAAGACATTTTAAAGGATTTCCAGATGTATACATTTTTTTAAAAGCGTCCTTCATTGATCTATGTCTCTGCCACAGATCTGTGTGCTGCTTTCTGTTCTCTTCAATCTGAGTCTGGAAAACAAGGTACCTTTTCTGCATCCCAATGCCTAAATGTATTCATTGACATTTAATAATATGTTTTACTACTCTAGCCTTTGAGTGTGTTGTATTGCAACTGCCTGGGCATCCCATAGTTTCCCCACAGGTCAATGACNACCAGTGAGGCCACACTTGGAACAACAGGCCACACAAAAAGCTGCACTGCCTTCGCTTTTAAGGAGACAAAAGATTTTGCAGAAGGTTAATTCAGAATATAATGTGTCTGTAAACGAGAGTTTTTGAAAGCTGCAGTACTTATTTTGAAGAAATGTCTGTGATACAGAATGCATGGGGAAACTGTAAAGAGCTTTAGCTTAAGAATCATTCTTATATGTCACTTCCCTGATTGGTAACATTTAGCTAGTGTGGAAAATAGTTATTTTAAACCCACACTTAAATGTGCAAGACAGATATTCAGATATTCTCATATTCTTCAACACTGCAGATTCTCACCAGTAGAACTTTGCATCATTGAGCAGACTTCCAAGAGAACAACATGAATAATATACATTAATTTATGATTTATTTATCTTTACCTTGACTGCTGTAGTGTCTATATTCTCACAGCATATTGGAATCCAGCCATAACTGGAACAGAGAAACTAGCCTCCCAGAGCCCCAAATGGGCACACGGTGGGAGAAAGCAGAGCAAAAAGGTGCCAGAACAAACATTACCTGAAAGAAAGGTGTCATAGAGATGTCAGCTCTACATGGAGAAAGATATAATTGTAAATGTCTCATCCGAAAGCCTCCAGTTTTACGGGAACAGAGGAAATGAAAGATACCTCATGAGGGCACACAAGTTAGAGCAAGGGACAGACTTCTTCTAGGTGGATAGTTAATATCTAGTGATGAAAGCTTTCTTCCTTGAAATCAGCAGAACTCCTACTGATTTCTATGCATTTTCCTTCCTATAGCTAAGTTTTGATACAGGAAACCTTAAGTAAAGATGAATTAAAAAAACACTTCAATGAGAAAAATGCCTCTTTTTAAAAATAATCATTAAAGGCCTTTCTTTGTCCTTTTACCCTTTCTTTTCCCCCTCCAGAGAAGGCATCAAAATCTGGTTTTCATCTTCTCAGATCAGCACTGCTTGTTTTTACAACTGTACCAAAGCTGACTGATCAGCTTTGATTTTTTTAGTCAGCTACTTCCCATTAACACTCTTGTTCTGACTGATACTTTGGACAAAATAGCTGAGCATCAGCTACCTGAACACACGGTCTACCACCATTTTACAAGCCTTGGTCTCTGGCTGACTTTCCAAGAAGGCCATGTCATGCCTACATGTTTTTTTCTGTCCCAGAATATGTGAAATGGCATTAGACACCTATATCAAAGCAATTGAAGCAACTGAACCCCATTGCTCAGTACAGACCTTCCCAAAGCAGAAATATTACATCAGTCTGATAAGATCTATTCCAATTTCAGCACCTGGGTCAGGAGAGATGAAAAGGAACCTCAGAGCTTAGGTGTTTTTATATACAGTTTAATTCCACTGCTGTCTCAAAGGACAGATTCCCTAAAGGCCATATCGAGCTTATAGATTTAAGACTGGTGTATTCTATAAATTCACTGTACATTTGAGTTTACATATTAGTCACTGCTATTTCGTAACAGTAGATTGTTATAATAATAGCATTTCACATGGCTTCACAGTTAGGGAAGATGGAATAATCATTTGGGAATCCACAGGGGGCCAGTGAAACCAAGTAAATGTTTTGCTATTCAAATTGTGGTGTGAAGGCAAAACTTTTCATCAAAAGTACTGGTATAGATTTTTCAAAATCTCTTTTAATACCTTTCCTACAAACTCTGTCATAACACAGACTAACTTTTTTTTCCCTGACTGCCAATCATGAAATTAATCACTGAATTACCTAATTATTTCTAAGATCTTTATGATTCTTAGAATATACTTTCTACACAATTTCCCTTTTATAATTGATTTCAAGAAAATATTTTAAAATATGCAATAGCTAAGAAAACAACTACAATAAGAATAACAAATGATTGCTATCTGCTGGCAGAAAAACATTACAAGTTACAATAATTTGACTGAATGTTGAAGTGAAGTATGGATTACAATATTCAGAATTAGGCAGAAGAAAGTGGGGATAAAAAAGAAGGGAACACTAAATATGTGGAAAGAAAATCAGTTACTTTCTTACTTTACTCTTCAGAAGTGAGGTCAGCAGGTCCCTGAAATTTGAATGAACATTTACATTAAACACCAGGTTGCAAAAATTGTTATGTTTTTTAGGAGCAAAAGACTCCACTGAACTCTTGTAGAAGAGAAACATGTTAAATTGTATTTCAAAACCTCTGTTTTTTTAGACCAGAGAGACCCTGGTGCTACTACTTCTGGTGCAATTGATTTACTTGCACAGAAATCATTCATCTATCAGTATGGAAAACATAAATGTCAAAGCAACTATAATATATGTGTACCAATAAAGTCATCTGTTATGCCTTCTTTTCTTTTTTTTTTCAACTCAGCAAATAGAAAAGGCTTTATTAACCTTCAGTAGAATTAAACAAGGTTTTTTAAAACAGAGGATCACTGGGTAACTTCCATTCAAGCTTCTCAGAAGGGACAATGAGCCCAAGCTGCAGACCAGTAACCAAAAACTGCCACTGGCAGTCTGTCCTCACCTGTACCCTTTAAACTTCCTTGCCTCACTTTCTTATTGTGGGATTACAAAATAACAGTGTCATAACACTGATGATCTACAAGGCCAACTTTTGGCTGATGCTGTCAGTAAATTTAGTTATAAAGTAGTTCAAAAGAAATCGTATATGTAAAGAAACACACACAGCCACAAGTCTCTTGGGAGAGTAGATGACCCACAAAGAAACAAAGGACACTCATTTCCTCCATGTTTTCTAGCAGTTCTCAAATCACTTTATTCAACTTACTCAACCATCTCCAATTCATTTTCCCCTTTAGGTAGTCTGACTAGACTAAAATAAATAAACAATCCAAAAAAACTGAAAAAAAATGCCACAACCACACAAAGACACTTATGCTCAAGAAAAAAATAAAAAGAGAAAAAATTAGGAAAAAAGAGCATACCCTGAACAGTGTAGCTCTGTGGGATGAGTTCACAGATGAAGTTAGAAAGCAATAAAGAAATCTACTCTCATCATGTACATCACAGGAATATGGCTCCAGCGAGGGCTCATCAATCACGCTCCACATCATTAGATACTCTAGGAACAGTCACACAATGAAAGGTGGGAAACTTGGAAAAGAAAATCAATGTGATCTGACCACTTGTGAGAGCAATGTGATTGAGAAGTGCCTGAGTGCAATGTCAAGTTCGTGCTGTTCAGGAGAGAGCCCAGGCAGCCCTGCAGCTCGCAGGGTACACGCTGGAGCACTGCCCTTGCTGGGCTGTGAGGTGACACCACAAACCTCCTGCAAGCCCCAGGAGCTCCACCTGAGGAGGGATGAAGGGCTACTTCCTATGCTCAGTTTTGGGTCTTGTTATCAGCTGAGAATAAAATACAACGAGAGGTAGACCAAAAGATGAGGCACTCAGTAGGAATGTAATGCTGATGATCTTTTAGAAGTGACCTAGAGCTGAGAATTTCAGGGGAAAAAAAAAAATTAGGAAAAACTATCTGTGGTTTGAATGAAGATTCTTTATCAACATTTGCTCTGACATTTAAAAGTAAAAAAAATAACAAAAATAGAAGTTATACACTTGCTGTCTAGCCAGGAAAAGTACCTCGACCCAGAAAAATATTTTAATACTGAAATTTCATTTATGTCTCTGTGAGTTAGACGACCTTGTATTTTTGGTCCAAAGTGTTTACTATTAAACAGTGTGATAAGCACAGTTCAATATATTCTAGGATCAGTGGTGCTTGTGGAACTCTTAGTTGGTGGGGATTCTCAAATTTTGCAGTAGACATACCTTTGTGTCCAAAGCAACAGATAGCAAAGAGAACAAATTCATATAAAACAGATTTAGCACAGACTGGAATAGTTTTATACTAATTGTCCCCCTCCTCTGGCTCCCCTCAAAAACAAACAATAAACCCCCCTCCATGTTATTTTGCAGAAGATGTTGCAACTGTTTTCTACACATCCCACCTTGGTGCTTAGCCCAAGAGTCTGCATGCCCAGGGAACCTGGGGACAGAACACTGAAATCCTACTGCAGGCCAAAAGCATCAGAGAACATGAACTATCACAATCAGTAACAACAGAAAAAAGGTAAGTTTACATACAACTTCCCCAATTAAAAATAGAATTTTTAACATTTTACAGAATATGTCAAAGTTACATTAGGCTAATCCTGTTCCAACCCAATTTAGTATTCAAATTCCACTTACTTTAGAAGTTTAAGAATCAATGTCTTTCCCAACACTACCAGTTTTTTCTTATGTGCTGCTTCAGGAAAGCTCTACGGAGTCCCACAAGTTCATACCAAGAGCTGACTTGACACATCACAGCCATGTATACAGGAAAATGCAAGGCATAGCATAAGGTATTTTAAATATCTTTTTTTTTTCCTCAAAGGATTTATTAAGAATACAGTTTCTGCTCTGGAATACCATACACCCTATGCAACACACTGTGGCTGTCTGGGATCAACACAACATCAGGGAGATTTTTTTTTTCCTTTCGTTGTCCCCCACTAAACCTCACAAATTCTAGCAGGAATAGTCTGTGTTATGGACCTCTTTATCGCTGACAAAGAAAACAGGTCCAAGTCACTGTAAGGTTAATCTTTCTTCACAGCTATCTCTCACCCCTCCAAAGGCTGCATTAAACACCTTCCAAATAACAAAACAAACAGGTAGAGTGAAAACAACAAAGAAAGAAAGACATGAAAAATAGCAGTTCTTCCTTTAAAGCCATCCAGAACATGAATTTGAATTTTGCATCTAATGCCTACACATTGTGGCTTACAGAAACATTAAATATGTATAAACAGAATGGGGAATAGCTTGAAGAACACAGAAGACATCTGTTAACCAAATGGAAAGTATCTTAAAAATTAAAGAGGTTGTGGAAATTATTTGGTTTATTCTTCTGCATTACACACAATCATTATGTGTTCTTCCCTTCTAATTGAGTCCTCTAAGCTGTAAGAGATTAATAAACACAAGTGCCCAGCCATAATGTCTGTTTATATCAGTCTTTGATCAAGCCTAACTGCAACAAATTGGGAAGAGGCTTTAAGTAATTATCAGCGTCATTACAAAAGAGCAGCAAAATACTTGCATAACATATTTCTCTTGGACCAAAGCTACCAGTAGTAGTGAGGAAGGCCAGTCTTAAAATGCCTTTGAAGACCTCAAAGTATATGAGAGCATGAACTGACCTGGTTAAAAGAGGAAACAACATGCTAAGACTCACACTAAAATGAGCCATTTTTGAAGATAAAGGTGTTCTTCATACAGTATTTTCCAACTATTGTGAGGAGCAGACAAGGATGGACATAAGGCCAGCAAGAAAATAAGGCTGACTGAGTATAACCATGAAGGGAATATTGGAAGGGAATGTCATCACTGTAAGTGGCCTGTTTGTAATTTGTATTAATGGTAATGCTACTCTCCTGCCCTCTCCAGAGAAAGAAAAAACCAAAACCAAAACCCCCAGAACCCAACATACACTGCAAAACACATTATCCTGTTTGCATAGGCCCCATTTTGAGGTTGTCAGTCCAGTGAAAGAATCTACAAGATAATTAACGAGATACAGCAAACCAATAAAAAAGGTGTATTTTTCTTCTATGTCTTGTTCTACTTCATTAGCCAGCAGGAGGAAAGCCTTGGAGCGTGCAACTCAGCAATTTGTCTGTTGTCTCAGAAACACACCACACATATTTGATATGCTGGAGTGGAAAAAAAAAATCTCCTTGACTTCCTTATTATTAATCCACATCTGAGAAGTCATGCAGTTTTCATGCATCTGTACCTGAATAGCCAACAGTGAGAAAACTAGATGTCTATGTTCTTTGGCGATACAATCCAGTCTTGCCATTATTTTAAAAAAACAGATTTTTTTTTTAAATCTAGAATCAGTGCCATGAATGAAGGAAAAAGTAGCCAGCCGTTTCTGTAGCACATTACCACTACACAACTGCTTCTTAAAAGTGTAGATAGTTAATTTCACTACCACCAGAAAGGCTCTCTTCTAGAGAGATCTATTTTTACTTCTTCAATACCACTAAAATACATATACAGCCAATCCTTATTCAGAGCTAAAGGCAATTTTTAAATTACCAGTTATGATGTTAATTCTTTGCTAACAAGATTTGTGATTTATATAGCATGCACAGTTTAATATAACTATAAATTGCTCTCCTGCTGCTAATTGATGAAAAAGCACTACATTCTTTTTTTAAACTTTGAAGAAAAATTAAGCATAATTTTCTAATGTGTTATTGTCCATTATTGTAGACAAGCTGCTTGAAATAATAAAGATAATGATCAAAAAATCAGTTCTAGAATTACCTTTAACTTCCACACCATGAATACCTCTGTTACATACCATCAACTAATTAATATAGTTTCTTTCTCTGCAATGTGGGTAACAGTAGAGGAAAATGGAAGGGCAAAAAAAATGTATAACCAGAGTAATATTGTTCGAAGACAATTTCTAACTTTGTTATGTGCAATTTTCAAAAAAAAATTATACTGGTGCATGGGCGTATATAATAACTATAAAACAAGCCATATTTAAAACAAACAAACCCACTAACATTTCCTTTTAGTTAGTTTATAGAGCTTTCCAATTCCCTTGAAGCTTTTTATTTTAGCTAGTAGAAATTCTGGTAAAGGTAGCCAATGTTTGTTCCCTGACATTTCTGCTGAGAAGAAAAACAAGGATTTGCTCATCTTGCTCTCTGAATCCACAGTACATGTGTAAGAAATAATCAATAGATCTTGGTTGCTACTGCAGAATATTTCTGCAAATAATCACTGCAGTTGTAATCCTTGGGCCAACAGATGGGGGATCATCTTTGACTCTTTCCTCTCAAGAATGAAAGCTTAAGTGTCCCAAAGCTATCTCCTTCCTGTGTAACATTTCCAAAGCACATTTCTGTGCTGTCTGCACATCACTGCAAACTAAATTGGGTCCCTACTATTTCAGTTTTGATGATTTTTCCCTCACACAGCTGCTAAAAATTTGTTGATTTCAAATGCTCCCAAAAAGCTGTTGCCAGAATTGATTTTCTAAGTTTCCCCAAAGCTTTCAATTGCTTTGAGGTCAAACACCAAAAACCACCACCCTTCAACCACCCCAACCCAGGCCTCACCCCCAATAATTAGGATGAGCCAGAACTTTGTAGCTTTCAACCATAGTAAGATCATTTTTGCCATGCTTGGCCTCCCCTTTGGGTTTTCTGTTTTTTGTCAGAATTTCAGAGATTATCTTTATTCACACAAATATTAACAAAAAAAACCCCACCCAAACCTGCAGTTTTCAAGGTTGCACACAATGGCATTTGTACAAACCAAGGCTTGCCTATGCCAGCATGCTTTGGGATATGAGAGTGTGTAACTCATCTGATAACAAAAGCAAGCTATAGTCCAAACCTGAAAATAATGTCTTCAATATTAAATGCTTGCACAAGACTAAGTGATTAAGTCCAGGGAATATTCTTTAGTAGGCACAAAATATTTTTTTTTTTCTATCAAGTAAAACAAAACTAAACAAACCCACCAAAACCAACCAAAAAATCCCCAGAGTAAATATATCACAGAGTTCCTCCTCTTTTAAATATTTGTATACTTCTGAGGAGAATTTTTCTAAGAAACTCATATTGTGACTTTACAGCGTACCTCCATTTTTTAATGGAATTATGTATATAAAGTTTGCTGTTAAGCTCCCTGGAACAAGCACTGTGCTCCTTGCTCTTTATTTCAAGACCAAGATGCTCTTGTCCTTAATTAGCTTCTTAAGGTTGTAAGGTTTTTGCCACCACCTCAGTTTAGATAGATAAAGTCTTAGCATAATGAGATTAATAGAAAGCTCCACTTTACAATCCAGAGCATTACAAAAATGTATTTAAAATATAGTTCTTTATGTACATGTAGCGGGATAAATGCAGACTTATGAATGACATATACATGCTTCCATCTATGTGCAAATTTTGCACCTACATCAATAAGGCTTTTTAACTAAGACACCTTTACAAAACACAGATACTTAAAAAGCCTAGGTTAAAGCAAGTATCTTTAGTATCTCCTTCAGAGAGAAGAAAATTTCAGTTTACATCCAACACACTATTGAAGATATTATTGAAAATGAGAGATATCTGTCTAGAAGGGCAGAAAATCATGATACCCAGATCACTCACAGAATTCAGAAGGGACTGTTTCACAAACTGGTTCAGGCCAAGGAAGACTCCTAGGGTTAGTCACAAGTGTAAATTTAACACAGAAGGTCATGTACATGCCCTAGGGAACAACAGAGTTTAGAAAAACTTGAATTAATGGAAACTGCTCTCTTAAGATCAAAAAGAGGAACAACAGAATTGAATTTACTTGATTAAAACAAATTTGATCTATTTCCAGAAGGGGGAAAAAAGCTCATCTCTGACCAATTAAGATTCTTTGAGGATACTGCCAAGATGAAAATCACAGCNTGAAAATCACAGCGTAATTCAACCAATTCTTTTTTAACAGAAAAAAGAAGAAATATCTCTGAGGTGAGCTCTAAGGTGAGAGCTTAATTAAGACAGGAAATCCTTTTTAGAAATAACTTTTAAATTTCAAAACAAGTCAAAGGTTACAAAGTAAACTTTCAGTAAAAACAACATCTCTTCTGTTCCCATTTTTGCCCACCACCTCAAGCAGAGAAGGATCTACAGAGGCTCAGCCCTCTCCGTGGGACACAATGGGGATCAGCAACCGAGTAAGGTTGACAGTAAGGAGACACCTGAACAGCTTTTCATTCCAGTGAATTCCCTGGGAAACCTTGGACCTTTCTGGAGATTAGCACATCCACACCATGTTCCAGCACTTCTGTGGAATTAGGATCAGTATTTCAAGTGGGATATCAGCGTTATAGATAACCAGGAAGGGCAGAAGAAGATTTCACTTTTAAAACACTCGGTCGCCATAAATACATGAGCACTGCAAATTTTATCAAACGGAAAAGAAAGCAGATGATTTAAGAGAAGGTGCTCAGGCTAACAGCAGTTCAATAGTGATAAGCTTCAAACACTATATTGTACAGCAAAGAAGAAGAAATTATTACAAAATCTGTCCATTAACATATCCTAAAGGGTGGGAATATTTCTCCAAGACCCCAAAGTCAGTGATAGAGGACACTGGGAACTGCTGCTGCTATCAGAACAGAGCTATAGGCTACATGGACAGTTGGTCTAACCAAGAAGGTATTTATATTCTTTTTCAAAATCCAAGCTGTTGAGACTGTGCAGAGAAGAAAGTGCTGAAGTACAGGTGAGAAGGGAAAACCACGTGTGGCTGCAATAACAAAAATGAGTATGACCAAAGACGGCCATCACTACCACCAATGTTGTACTTCAATCAAGTTTTTCACTCACAAGTTTTCAAGGATTATATAAGTTTTCATTAATGAGGTAACCAATCTCTGTCCAACTCATTTTCAGGCCATTAACTTAAAAGAAAAAAAAAAAGCCAAACCCAACAGGGAAAATAATAGTTTTTAAAGGTTGTTGTTCCATGATTATACTGCTGTGATTTTATGGCATAGTCATATATGAGGCAACATCTAGACAGCTCTCCATTTTAAAAGTGGTTGAGGAGATGGGGAAATACAGAAACAGGCAAAAAGTTCACTTTAGACTCCTGGGCTCCATCCTCATTTATTCTCCTGCAGTGAACTTGGTGACAGAAAGGAATTAGCTCCTTCAGATACCTGATATCAGAAGCTAAAAATACAGCATCTTCCTCCTGCACACACACACAAAGAACAAACAGTGATCATGACAATGGACCAGAGACCTGTGTCTGAGCAGACCAACATGAAAAGAATTTAGTTAGAAGCTGGAAACCCTTCTGATCACAATGAAAAATTGCAGAGAAGTTCAACAGAAAGAACTTGAATAAAAGCAGTCACATTATCATCTGTAATGGGCAATGGCTGCCACAGGCAACAAACAGCATTTGGATTTTTCAGCACAAACCAGGACCACTTATATAGAATTCTAGAAGCATTTTCAATGCACAATTTCTGTCATATACCAAGTAAGAGTAATAATGCATTTGGAGAAAAAGCAGATTGGTTGGCTGCCAAGCTGTGTGAAATAGCCAAGTCATGCTCTTAAGAAATCTTATAAGGATAAACTAACATGCAATAGATTAATAAGGGAAAATACAAATATAGGAAACAAGTAAGAATACTCAGGAACTCTATTATAAAGATGTACAGTAACATGCAAAACTAGTGAGCAATACCACATCCAAACAGAGGTAATGTGTGGTACAGGCTTGGAGTCCACTCATGCAGTACCTCAGAAGGCAAGAAAACAAGGAAAAAGCAAATGCTAAAGTACATGATGACGTGGGTGAATTTAACACAAAGTGTGGAAATCAGGAAGAGCAATACCCAAGACAGTAATGCAATGGTTAGTACAAGGTGCCATTTGCACCAACTGTGGCCCAGAGAACAATTGCATCACAGCTTCCAGACAAGCAAATAAGGCACAGTATGGAGACAGACAGCAACAGGGATCAGTGGCCTGGGAGACAACACCCTGTATGAGTAACATTCATGCAGTGCCCTGCTTGCAGAGCAAAGACATCACTAGGTATAGAGAAAGAGACACACATGCACAAAGTTCAAACAATTAAATGTTTGTTGAAATTACATCATGCAGATTTCCTCAGAATTACACAAGAAAATAATGTAAAGCTACTGTGGTGCAAACAGAATTAAGTGGTCATAAAACTGAAGGAAGTACACAGATTATAACTGTATACAAAACCACCAAAGAATAAACTCATAGAGGGAAGTTTCAGAAAGCAGAGACAACACAATCAGTGCCTTCAAACAAGTGGATGTCTGCTCCTGGCAATGCTAAACAAGCAAAGTGTTCTTATGAGAGAGGAGGCTGATGCAAAATAAAGATGCAGCCTGAATACATCTCTTTTACCTTGATACAGCCATTAGAGGTAGCATGAAGCTTATTACCAATCATCCCACCTTGAAGCAGTACGTGAATGAAAAGAAAATCACGTAACATGAGGCCAGTGAGATGGTGCTTGAAGGATCATTCCTATAAAAGGGACAGTCAGTACCTTGTGTGTGAAGGTCACTATCACCAGAGGAAAAATACACACCTGATTGAAAAGGAATGTTTTAAAGTAGTGTTTGCATGTGAAAAGTTTGGTTCAAGGACAGGAAACCACTCTAGCAAAAAGATCATAAATCACTAGAGAGCTGCTTAAAAAAAAAAAAGTAATGTCAAGAAAAAAAGACTGAGGTATACATAACTGACTTGCCATCCAGTGCAACTGAGTTTACTCAGTCTTACATCCAGCACCTTCCCAGGATGAGGCTCTCTCCCAAAAATACAAGTTCCCAAGAACAGAAAGACCTTCCTCCCTGCATACCTGAGCTATGAGGTAATGGCACAAGGCCCAATTAGATACGGCGATAGCTGAACATCAGTGAGAAATTATCACTGAGACAATAAATTTTCTAAATATTAATTCACATGTCTTTTGTAATATGAACAATGGATGCCTCACAGACCTCAGTCACAACAGAAGATACCTGAGCCCAGTGAACAAACATAACTCACACAATGGTGACTAGTCTAAGCACAAGGAAAGTAGTCATTAACACAGTGTAGAAAAAGCACTCCAAATTGCTGGCTAAATAGTCAGACATTGTAAAATTACCCCAACACTGAAAAGCAGCAAAACCAGAAGTCAAAAATTAGGAGTAAAATACATATATATTACATTCCTTTGTTTAAAGACATGGAGGTGTTCAAGAAACAAATGGATGTGACACTGAGTGCCATGGTCCCACTGACACAGTGGTGATCAGCTAAAGGCTGGACTCAGTGATCTTGAAGGTCTTTTCCAGCCTTAATGATTCTATGATTCCATGGTTATGTTGAACATCAGCCTTAACTTCAGCTGATTACTAGGCCTAACTTCAGCCACATTTGAAGACAGTCAGTCATTCAAGGCAAATTTCAAAACAAATTCATTTAGCAGATGCTAAATTATTAATAAACACATTGCGGAGGGCTGTGATATAGTTCACAAAAAAAGCTATGTAAATTTATTCATAACAAACCAAGTCATAACTGAGAATGCTGAAGAGGATGTAATATGCTCTTGAGACTTGATCAGATGACCACAAAAGAAAATGGCAATTTTTTTTAATCCTATTCTATCAAGAATTTTTTTTTTTACTCTAAGGAAAGATTCAGATTTGCTTAAGAAAAAAAATTGAGGTCACTAGCAGTTCCCAGCAAAAATTAAACTGTGAAAGATTAACCTTCAAAATCAGATAGGCTTTCTGCCATTAGATCACCATTTCTACCACCTTTCCTTGACTTGTGCTATTATATAAACAGACAGACAAACTGTAAAGGTGTAATTAAAACAAAATTAATGAGCTTTGCCTCTTCAGATGAATCAGAAGGGTAGGACAGGTTCCTAAGAGAGGGTGTCCCAGTAGGACAGTATGACTGCATTCATGGAACAGTACAGCAGTGATCCATCTCCAGCCAGGGCTCAAGGGGAACAAGGGCCTTGTCAAGCAGCGTGTCACCACTGTGGCTGTGCCACCACACCTGGCGCTGCAGCAGGGCCCCACAAGAACAGTCCCATCCTCTGCTGCTGGCAGGAGCTGGTGGTCACAGCTCACTGCTGCTACCCCCCTCCTCCTTGAACTACACAGAGGATGCTTTACATGCCTGAGGTCCCATTTCAGTCCCTGCTGACTCACGTGTCTTTTCCTTCAGCAGCTACAGTTTATTACTCATCAGTCAGCACAATTCTATTCACATCTCTTACTAATTATTAAAGAACACTAATAAGGAAGATTTACATGAAAATGGACTTCACTGCCTTGGATAAAACCAGTATTAATCATGTAAAGATCTCCTCTGTGCATTTGTAAATGTTGTGGGGAAACCAGGAAGTCTGGCTGTGTCCCAAGAATGTGCTCATAGCACTAGAGCTATAGAGTGTAAAATACCACTTTTTAAGTAGTAGATTAAACAAATACTGCATCCCACAAGTGGAGAAATTTAGAGTCTTTTCAAAGCTCTTTTATAATATTAAAACATCATTTTTAATGCAAGAAACCTTGAGTCTGGGAAGGCCAGGTAAAGAAATAGAATCCCCTTGCCACACTTCCCAAACAAACCCCAATGAACTAGTTTAGACAGAAGCATGAGCTTAAGAAGAGTAGATTCCAAGAAGTCCTCCAGCTCCTGCAAGTGGCACAACAGCAACAGATGACTAGATCTGAGAGCTTTAACAGAGCAGAACTTGCAATTGTTGTGTTTCCTATCCCTTCAACATTATTGCAGTGTTGGAGGATCCACCTCCCTTTGAAGCAATTTGATTCTTATCCATTCAAAACTGTTTCTGCAGCACTAGAAGAAAAAAGTCCAACTTCAGAAGCAATGTGGAATAAGCAACACATGGTCTTCCGTTTGAAAAGGTTAAAGAGCTTTATCAAATTCTTTGTCTGCTAATTATTCCCTTGGTTGGCAGATATTTTTGGTTAAGTTGCCGGAAGAGTTGTTCTCCTTTGCAGTCAGGGAGAAAAGAATAATTCTTTGAAGACATCTCAATCTGGAGAAAACACAGGCAAAACACTAACTTTGTCCTTGAACTCATGGTAAGGATTGAGCATAAGGGACCACTTGAGGGAGACTAATTCTAATTTCAGCTACCTGAAGGCTGGGAGTCAGACTTGTAAAATGCTAAATTCCTTCTGCAAAGCAAGGCACACATCCTTTCTGACCTCTGATCCAGTCTGACCTCTCTATCATATGCAAGTGGGTCTCACCCAAATAACTTCCATTAAGCTGGAAGTTATGTACTTCAATTTAAGAGAGAAATACTTAGCCTACTGTAACTACAGAACAGAAAAAGCCTAAGCAGCAGTGTTACACAAAGCCTTTGCAGTGGCCAGGAGCTAATGAGCAGAAGGAAGTCCAGACAGTTCCAAAGCCAAACCACACCTCTGCAGCACAAAGATAAAACACTCCCAGAGCTCCAGCCAGGCTAAGCCAGAAGAAAAACCTGAATGATCACAGGTCTGAAAGCAAATCACTGCCAAGAGAGACTAGGGAATTCTCTGCATCAGCTTCCTGGAGATTTCACTGACCTGACCTACTTTGTATCCAGATGTCAGCTACGACCTGGTTTTGATGCTCCCAAGCATCCCTGATTTTACCAAAGTCAAAATACATAAGAAAAACAGGCAGAGAGCAGAAGAGGAATTCATTCCTGGCAGGCAATTAGCAGAAACCCTGATGTATGAAATATAATATAATATAATCATCATATTAATGCAGAGTTCTACATAATAAAAGCTAGTTTTTTTCAGGGTTCACTGGAGGAAAGAAACAGGCCAAGGAGCCTTTAATTGCACACCTCCAGTATGTATAGATTAAAGAACATCTGACAAAAACGGAATAAAATAGTTATTTGGAGAGACGGAGACAATTTCTCCTTAAACACAGTGATGCAAGGCCACTGTCTCCCTAGGGCACTGTTCCATCCCTTGAGTGCAGTGAAAGCTAACAAGAGTCACTAATGATATGTATGCTACACAACAGGCTTGTTGATAATATCACTGGACTTGTTAGCACCATTTGTTCCTGTTCAGCAGATCCTGCAGCACCAGTGAGTGGAGGTGATCAGTTACATGTGGATAGTTCTGTTCAGAATTGGCTGCACTCTTCGTTGGTGACAGTGAATCCATTCTCTCACTTTGCTGGGTTTATGCACACAACTCACTTCCCCCACATTGATTTTAAGGTTTCAAGGCCAGAAATACTTATTTTATGACTTTTATTTACTTGACATGGATTCATAAGCATACTCATAAAGTGCACCTGATATTAACACATAAGCATATTATCTAACAAACTGTGAGCAACCCGAGTGAAAAGTGGCAGCTCTGAAAAGTATCACATCCATATGACACAATTTTCTCAAAGCCATATCTCATTTAGTTTTTCCATCTCTGCTTCCCTACTTTTATTCTGCCACTAAATTGCCTGACTTCAACTCCCTCTCAAATCCTCCAGCTCCTTCTCCTTCTCTCTCAGATTCAACCAAGGCCACCTGTCTAACTCACGTAGTGGGCTCACAGCCTAATACTGCCTTTCATGTTTGTGCTGCACCAGTTATCACTTGATCTCCGTGAGGATGAACAGTGCCAAAAGCACCACTGTGAAGCAACTGAAATGAGAAAATGGAACACCAGAAAACAAGGAAAAAAAAAAAGAAAAGGATGAAAAGGGTGATATAATAGCCTGTTTATATGCAAAACATAAGGCAGCTAAACTCAGCACTGTGACGTAAAACAGTAGTGACATCTGCACTTTCAAAACGTGTGGTCTAATCTCCACTGGAATCCCCAGTGCTTAATCTGCCCGTCACCACACATGGATTTAGGATTTACTGCCAGGTATTAACTTGCAACTGTTTCAAGCATAAAAATCCTGAGGACTGGACAATGCACATAAGAAAACATGGTTTTTATCAACTCTTTTCACAAAGATGTCCTACCTTGTTTTGACTTATAAAGAAAACAATCCTCCTAACTAAAAATTTAATACTATGTTACATATTTTGCCAGGATGACTGTGGAAATATCTCTGAACCAGAGCAAAATGTGAGGCTAAATTCTCATTAAGAACAAAACAAATCACGTAGTGTCAGATTAGAACTAAATCTCCTTTACTGAAAGTGGCAGAGGACTGTGGCAGGGAAATTTCTGAGAAGGTTTTTCACTTGTGGACCATACCATCTTCTGTAGTAATTTTTACCCTCAGGGTCCCTTTGATTAATCTGGATGTAGACCATGAGTTATAAGAACAGAAAGCACTCCTTAGCCATGTTATGCAGGCTTCCATTCAAAAAGCAAAGCTTCTTCTTTCCTTCCTACTCTTCTTTTCCTTTTAGAAAGTGGAAGAATAAGTAAAATATATGGCTGTATAAAAGAAAAAACAGGGAAAGATTATCTCTTTTAGGAAGGGCAAGAAACAGCTAATCTGAAACAAATGTAAATTATTACCTGCAGTCACTACTTCCTACAAGTAAGACCTGAACTGCACACAGTTCAAAGGGTTTTTTGTGTTATTGTTACAAGTGTCATACTAATATTGGGCCAGAGGCCCCATTCCTCAACTGCTCTAGTGAAGAACCAGCTGTACTGAGAATGTGCTGCTCACTGGAGCCCAG
>VZUA01001437.1:0-11444 GCA_013401035.1 Horornis vulcanius | reverse complement strand
TATTCAAGCCACTGAGGTTGTTTTGTAGTGCTGCTCTCCGATAGATCAATAATCATTACTAATAAATGTTTCCCAGAATGTGAGTTTTGAGATGGTAAACTCAAAAAAAAGCCTTACAAAAACAGGCATGGGTATGAAAATTTATACACTAACTAATTTCTTACTTTAAAATACTGCAGGTAAGGCTCAGTTGCCACAAATTACTGAAGCTGTGCCTTCTGTGCCTTCCCCTCTACAGTCCTGCCGTCAAACCACTCTCTTTCTAATGTCTTGCAAAAACCAGTGAAAGTAATTTGTCCATGGTCAAATGTTCCTTAATCAACACCAAGATGTTCTGGTTTTCAGTGGCAACATTCATGTCTATCTGTGAATGAAGGAGTAAAGGATATATAACCTGTTAATCGTTCTGCAGATTTAATCCCGTATTAACAATTTAGACCATTCTCTAAACAGCCTTGTCTCATTATATTGAATTTTAAAGTTGAAGAAAATATACATCTTAGAAACTGCAATGCATAGAGGATGAATAGAGTATCCATTACACACTTAAAAAACCAACGAAATGGTTTTGCAATTTTGTGTCTTCCAGAGAGGAGTTCTGCATTTGCCATCCATACAAAAAGGACCTCCCCTTATAGTGATCTCCATCCATTTGGCTATTGAGAGCTCAGAAATCCTTTTCTTTTCATAATGAGGGGTGGTAGCATAAAAATAATATTTTAAAGAGTTGATCATAATTGTATATCTCTATCATATTTGTATATCTCTGTTGGCATCAGGAACTAGGAGAATTATGTCTAGACCTACATTTCTACAGTAGGATCTCTTGACTTCTAAGAGACATACAGCTTGCATATCTGCTATTATGAAACAGGATGTCCTGACACAGGACCTCCTGAAGATTTCTGGACTGCTTGAAGATTTGCTTGTGTGCAGGAAAACTGCATTGTGAACAGAGAATGAAATCAGCTCCTCAGAAATGCCTGAGGTCTTTAAATGCTCTTTGCTGCCCTCTTCCTGCAGACATCCATCATCAAGTATGAGATGACTACACTTTTTTTTTTTTTTCCATCGAGGTGCATTGTTAATTACAGGATTATCCTGACCACTCTAGGACATGTAGGCAGCTGGTCTCACTGCTGTGTGTGGGTAATAAACACTATGCACATTTCCTGTTTCCTGATCTCACACTGAGTATATTTATAAGTATGTAGATTTGATGGTTGATTTCAACATTTATCATTGTTTCCCAGATCATTTCCGTCTTTCCTTCTCCCCAAAGAACATTCCTTCCTGAATAGTTTCAAAGTAAAGTACATTTCTGGGTGGTGAGCATTTGTTTCCGGACAGGTAACACCCAGCAGGAACAGATAACGCCATAGAATTGATGTTTTCAGCATGCAGATATTTTTGTAGAGCCACTAAATCCCAACACAGCTCTTGTACATCCTACGAATGTTGGCATAAAACCAACTCTTTGCCAGCTGGTATGGATCAAACTTTTGACTTTGAGCTACATATCATATGGCAGTTAGTGGTGTGCTTAAATGTAAAGAAAGAACAGAGATTAATCCAGACAGTGAAGTTCCATCTAATTCTTAATCTTTGCCTACAAAGAGAGATTCATCCACTCTTATTTCATGCCTGGCATAAATATGATGGTTCCTCACTGCACATAGGATAATGCCTATAGCATTAACAGATGAACAGAAGTTTTGTTTTATTGTAAGCTTTATTGTTATAAGGTCTGCATATTACATTTTATTCTTTTTTGGTATAGGTTTTTTCATACTTTTCAAGCTTCGGTAGTCATTTTTTACCTTGTCTTTGGCAATTTCTTATTAAGATGATTGTTTTTCAAAATAAGCCCTTGTTTCTGTATAAAAATCTTAGTATTGGCAGAAGATAATATTTTGATGACAGTATCCACTGTCTTCTTTTTCCCAAGTAAGCTCTTCTAGCATGGATGGGAGCCAGATCTACACACACCCATGACTCTGTATTGACCTACCCCTCGAGGTACAGCTTTCAAAAAGAATTCTGTACTTGCATAGTCTTATTTTGGATCCAACTTGGATATTTAACAGTTTTTTGCTTATCTTGGAAATCTGAGAAAAGTCCATTTCATAAAGGTTACTGATGCAAATTTGTTCAATACTGCATTCTGATTTCAGTGATTTAAACTGTTTACCTCCACATGAAGGACTTTTTAGGTTATTAGTTTTCTCAAACTTTTAACATTCAGCCAAGCTGTCTCTTCCTACTCTTCCCACAAAAATAGTTTTCTTAACTTTTCTGTCCAAATATTACAAAAGTAGTATTACTAAGTTTTAGTGTCAATTTTTCAAGTTTTTGAAGTTCGGTGATGCAGGGGTGTTGTGTCTTGGTGAATATTAAATTTCATGAGTCATTTGACCAAATCCCTTCTCAGAATTATTTTAAAGTTTAAGCAGCAGTCAGTTTAAACCAACAAACATGAATCTAGAGCAAAGAAAACTTACTCTTGCTGGAGGGGATCAGACAGGTATATTTGAGTGAATTGGGCATACAAAGGCTCTGGGACCTCATAAAATGTATCTGTGAGTGCTGAGGGAGATGCCCAGGTCACTGTAAAATGACTCTTGGTTGTCTCTGCCAGGTCATGGTGATCAGGAAAGATCCCTGATGACTGGAATAAAGTAAATATCACTCCTGTCTTCAAGAAGCACAAGAAGAAGTATCTTGGGAAGCACTGCTCAGCCTGACTTTAATCCCTGAGTGTCCTGGTTTAGGGCAAATTTTGGGTGAAAACCTCAGAATGGGAACCCTCTAGTAAGCAAATTCAAGAAGCCCCTCCCCCACCAGTTTGGGAAAAAAATTTCCTTAGAGAAAAGTGGAAAAAACTGTTTATTCAACAAGCAAAGTGTTCACAAGCATAAAAATTAATAATATTAAATAAAAAACCCTCTCTGTGTTCTGAAGAGATTCAAAAAGTCAGAAAGTCCCTGCCGTGGGTTGCAGCTCAGTTCACCCAGTCCCTTATCAGTCCCTCTGGAACTGGAAAATGCCATGCTGGGCCTCAGTGAGACACAGGTGTGAGCTCTGATGTTTTTCTGGGTTTTTCAGTCCAGAACAGGTATAAACAGTCCCAAGAAAAATAAATAAAAGCCACAGTCTGGGGAACCTCTCTGCCTCAGCTAGCTAAAACTACTAAAAGCAGAGGAGAGCTGTGTCCCCCTGTCTGTCCGTGCTGCAGCCAGCACAGCCCGTGAGAGGCAACGCGGGGAGCGAGTGCAGTGACTGCAAACAAACTGCGCGCTTCTTCTCCCCACCTTCGCTCTCTGAACCACTCATAAAGGTGCAGAACTTAATATTCAGCATGAACAGAACAGACATCTGGGGATACAAGCATCACCCAGGACACTGGGAATACTGTGGACTCAAAATTCTGAAAATTATTTTGAAGCGTATTGAGGATAAGCAGGGTATTTGAAGAAATCAATATAGATATATAAAATGAGATCACGTCTGATCATTCTTGTAGTCTTCTAGAATGACAAAAAGAGATTTATGGAAGAGGAATGGGGAGGGGCAAAAAGTAGATGCTATTAAGCTTGATTTAACAAGGGTTTTGTTTCACCACTATCACAGAAAATGCTGACAAAGCTGAGGAGGCTAGGCTAGATAAAGGTACAGTGAGGTGGATTGAAAGCTGTCAAAATCTCTTTACTAGATAAAGAGATGTAAAAGCAGCATGAACTCCAGCTGGAAGATAATCACTATGGGTTTACTCTAGGAGTCAGTAGTTGGTCCAATAATTTTTAACATCTGTTTTAATGACCTTAATGATGGGACGGAGTGCACACTCATCAAATTCGCTAAAGATACAAAACCAGGAGAACTGGCTAGTTACATGAGCTGTCCTTGCTGCCATTCAGAGGGACCTGGACACACTGGAGATGTGGGATTCAAGGAATTCCATTAATTTAAATGAATGGAAAACAAAGTCTGTATCTGGTAAGGAATAATTCCATTCACCAAAAAAGACTGAGAGCCAACCAGCTGGAAAGTAGCTGTGCTGAAGAGGTACAGGGGGTCCTGGTAGACACCAGCCATGGTCATGAGTTATCAGTGTGCCCTTCCCATGTAAAATTCCAACAGTATCTGGAACTCCATTAGAAAAAGTGTTACAAACAGACCAAGTCATGTGAGCCCACCTCTCCACTCAGCACCGGTGACACCCTCCTTGGAATGCTGGGTACAATACTGGGCTTTCCCGATCAAGAAAGAAATAGACACACTGGAACTTACAGTGAAAGGTCATTAAAAATTTGAAAGTACTGATGCATCTGCCATAGGAAAACAGGCTGAGACTTCTGCAACTTCCCTTACTCTAAGGAAGACTCAGGAGACACTAATCTATGTGTGATTAAAGAAGATGGAGACAGTCTCTTCTCAGTTGTGCTCAGTGACAAGATGAGACGTGATGGGTATAAACTGAACAGAAATGCAGTAAATATGGCTTTAACATAAGATATAAAAAAACTTTTTTTTTTTCTGTAATAATCACAATTGAACATTGATGAAGACTCCTCAAGGTCAGTGGAGACACCATCTTTGGAGATAATCAAACCCTACTGGACATACCACTGAGCAACCTGCTGCAGCTGTCTCTGCTGTAGGCTCTCTGCTCTAATAAGCAGAGGTAGGAATGTGCTCTCTCTAGAGAGTTGTTGGCTAGCCTCAGCCACAATGTTCTTCTATGATTCTTCTACTGGAAGACGCCCCAGACCACAGCACAGGGGTTGTAACTAGCTGACCTTTAGGGTCCCTTCTAACACCGGGCATTCTGTGATCCTATGATTATGTGACTGAGGCAATTAAATCCAATCAAAAAGAAGTTTTCTTTAAGTTTCTAGTAAATAAAAGAAAATTGAGTTTAAGAGATGGTATAACTATGGAAAAAAAAAAAATTACATAAGAGATGGAATTCTTTTTGGAAGCTGTGGTGATTCGTTTCTCTTAAATGATTCTGTTCACTCTGTTAATTACTAAGTTGTAACCCCCCTAAGTTGCCAATCATTGTAACCCTGTCCATCACCTCATCCTCGACGACCCAACCCCTCCTCTCCTCCCCTATCAATATCCTATTGGTCGAAGCCTTGGACCGGCCCCTGGCTGGAAGTCGCCTAAGGGGGTAGGTAGCACGAGGTTTTGGGGCTCTCTCTCTCTCCTGGAACCCTCTGGAGGGTGCAGGCTCTTGCCTCCTGTCCTCTCTGGGGGAGCCATGATCCCCCCTGTTCTGGGACCCCCCCAAATAAACACGGTCTAATCAACACCCTCAGAGGCCCTGTCGTGTCTTGGCTGCCTGTGTGCTGCCATCAGCTGCTGCACCGCCAAAAGGCCTCTCTTGAAAGGCTCCGGTAACGCTCCTGTACCTGCCCTTCATTCCTGGACCCAGGAGTATGTTGCCCCCAACCCCCTGCAGCTGCAAGCTGGCCCGAAAAGAGCAGGGGAAAAGATGCAACAGGAAGCTGTTTCTAACTAGGTTAATTCCAGTGAGAGAGACAGCAGTGAGTAAATTGTAAGTTCAACTCCAAATGCTGTTGTCTCTGTTGTGCTTGTGAAAAATATTTCCTTGGTTGAAAAGTCCTTCCTAAGACTTTGATGTTCTGCATTTGAGACCAAAGATAAGATACTACATGCAAAACAGAAGAGATGCTGTATTTTAGTGACTCTTCCCAAAATGCTCATTGAACATGTTTAAGAACTAGATTACGTGATTCTGGCAGATTACTTCTGGGTTAATGCCAGCAAGTTGCACACTCCAAGAAGGTGAAATTCTCCCCAAACTAAAGTGAAATTATTGCTGCCAAAACTGGGTTGAATGCTTTCCAAGAGTATTTCCAAATAAAATTCTTCCATTACTCACTTGGTTGCCAATAAGCAGGTAAAATTTAAACTTTGGAGCTTTAAATACTGTGAGCTGATTTGCTACATTTTCATGACTAGCAGGATTTTTTTTTTCTATTGTGTTTTAACTATTAGAGGACATTTTCTATATTAAGAAATTAGTTGCTTGTCCTGGATTTACCAATATTACACAGAACAAAAGAAGTGGGAAAAAACCCCTTAAGATTAATTGCCTTCTCAATTAAATTGGTGAAAGAAAAGTGTAATAATTTTGATCTATACTATTGTAACTGAAGAGATGATGCATTTTTCATTTGGAAATTTATTGTGAGTGCCTAGAAATGTTAGACTTAGACTTTCACGTGTTTTGGGTTTTTTAATAGTGAAAGTTGGTATAATGATTAAATATTTAAGTAAATTGACTCATGACACTGCCTGGGTCAAATACAACTTGTCAGGCATTATGTGTATAACTTTGTGAGTGGAACATCCTACTAAGTAAATTAACAATAAAAAATAATTAAAAAAAGATCAAATTCAAATTATATAATTAGGAAAATATAGTAACCAGTTATGCATGCAATTATTATTTTTAACACATATTGTACTTCACAAATTTAGATCTCTTATGGGTCTTTGATGTCTACCAGAACATCCTGCCAGATATCACTTCTGTGTTACTTCAGTGACTGCCATGAAACTACTCAGGGATACATTTGGTCCCCTATGAGACACCTTTGGAGGTGCAGAGGGCAGTTGACTTTATACAGTCATGCACATTTAGCTGTGAAATTTTCAAATATGAGACACTAAATCATATTATACATGCCATGTGTTTATATAGCTGGTATGTATGGGTGTTTATGTATCTGTTGAAGACCAAATGGCTTCTTAATGAGAGTTCCATACCCAGGGAATGACTGTAACTTTCAGTCTGTGTAGACACATTGTTTTCAACAGGTCATCTCTAGAAAGGTGTTTTCATTGCAAAAACAGTGAGACTTTGAGGATAAAAAACTGGAAGGTAGAAGAAGAGAGATTGAACTGATCCACCTCAAAAATGGAATTGAAACGGGGAAAAGGTCTTCACAGAAAAGAAGAATTCTGAAAAATCTCAAAACACTTCAAAGAAAAGGCTAATGGAAGGCTGAGAAAAATGATTCACCACAATTTAAGAGGGGAAAAAACAAAATAGAATCAAAAAACTGCCAGATGTTTGGAACAGAAATGTAGGATGAAGCATAATGTCCTTAATAAAACTAACCGTAAAAACAATTTTTTAAAAAAATCACAGAAACAGATAAAGGAAAGACAAGGGGGGAGAATTCAGGGATTAAACTTTTTATAACATACATACCATCTGCCCTTGATTTACAGAATGACCACACAGAAAAACCTCTGTTCTTTGGATTCTACTAGTGCAGTGAACCTGCTAAAGATATGAGATCCACATCTGTTCTGTGATCTCAAACACAGCAAGGTTTTATAAATTTTTCCATCTATCCATCATATTCTTCTTATACGCTGTGGGTGAACTGGGGTTTTAGCTACACCTGAACAAGAGCAAAAAAATCCTGATCTATATCTGCTCTTTCTTGACCCTTACCCTTAGAAAGTGCTAGCGCAGCGTTTTGAAGGGCTGAGGTGAATTCTTATAAGGAAGTTTGCTGACTCACTTTAACACTGTTATGAAAGAAAACTGTTTTGTAAAAGGAGGGAGGGAAAAAAAAAACATACTTCATGTGTGTATGAACCATTTGGGAGAAACTGTTGTGGTCTCAAGCAGAGTCATCAGAGTGTATGGAGTTAACCACACATCCTGCTTCTGCCACATTTCTGCACCTGTGCCTGCTTTAGCATGTCTCTGATTTCTTTTCTACTAACCAGGCTCTGATCCAGAAACACTTATTCTGATAATAGAGAAGGATCAATCCTTTCTGTTCCTGGCCTAGGTTCCACCACTTGCTTTCTCCAAAACTCACATGGAAGCCTGCCCTTTGCTGCCCAGCTAGGCACTTTCAAAAGGACATTAAGTTCCCAGTCCATGGCAAGAGTCCTGATGCCAGCAACACTATATTCATGAAAGCATCTGGAAGGCAAAGGAGCATGGGTGTAGGAGGGGGAAATGGGAGAGGGGTCAGGAGGAGAGTGCATGCAGGGCAGGCTGCACGTGGGAGATATGGTTAGCCATGGGAAGAAGGCCAGGGAGAGGAATTTTGTGTGCTCACGGTGCCTTGCTTTATTTAGTTCAGTGCTGTCACTTGTCACAAGTACTTTCTTATCTGTTTGTTGTGACAATTTTCTGCTGCTTTATATGCGGGTTGTGATTATAGTTGATGGGACACGCACCAGTGTGCTAGGATCCTTGTGGATTGTTTATTATGATCGTTTATTGTTTACAGCTGTATATGGATTCACAGGAAAATACAGAGCAGTTTTTGAAATAAAACTTCTTTTATTTTTCATCTTATAACTCTTCTCCAAATAACTGAACTTGATTTTTAAAAGTACACCACTGGACTGAATCTTTATTCCTCATAAAGATTTTTCTGACTTTTCTATCAGTGCTATTGTCCCTGTTGGCTTTGTCTAAATGTTCACCTCTCTCAATGGCATTGTATATAATTTGTGCTTATGGAAATCCTTGGAATATGGAAGTAGCGTCTCAGACCTTTCTTTATCATCTATTCTGCTTTTTCACAGCCCTAGGTCAAGAGAGTTAAAGACAAACACCAAACAGTGTGTCTGTTCCAAGTACTGCTTATGTAAAAAACTGAAGTGATTAATCTGAAATAAAATCATTTTTATTATTATTGCTGTCACAGAGAAGTTCTAACTATAGTACAGCTTTTTGGAAAGATCATTCAGCTCTGCCATAAATTTCCACACACAGATGAGCACTGAAAACAGAAAGCCAAGATATAAAAAGATCTACCCTTGCAAACCCTTTGTGTAGCTCTAGCATCTGTTCTAGGCATGCCTGCCAGTGGGGACCTCTAGAGGCTGCTCACGGCTTCATCCTCCTATGCGCTGGCATCCATCACCCAAGAGATGCATCTAAATACTGCACCATCTGTGGGACAGCCTTTGCTCCCATGGTGCATACATGAAAGTCCCACAGCTTTCCCATTCTGGACCATATGCTGCTCTCATTTATATCCCATGGATTTGGAGCTGAGGCAGAATGTAAATGGGAAACCTTAGTTATCAGGATCTGCTGTTTAATTTATACAAAACTAGGGCATTGTTATTCTGCAAGTCATATGGTACACATTTTAGGAATTCATCATTTACATAAAGATGGGGGTGCCCTCAAAAGTAGTATGTGTATGAAGACACACATCAGAATCACAGAATTCACACCCAGATTTCTATTGTGACCTTTCCTCTAGGCTCTGTGATGTTCATTTCTCACTTTTGTATTAGATCCTTACAGACACAAAGACAAAATTTTCGTCTGGGCTGGGTTTCCAAATGCCTTCAATATCTATGTGTATCTGTAGTTTTCAGTCAGTCACTCTCTACTTCAAAAAACCCAAACTTTTTCTCAAAATCATATGAAGACTACTTTTTGTCTTTTTGTCTTATAAAACTATGTTTTTTTGGTTTGTTGTTTTGTTTTTTTTTTTTTGTTGTTGCTGTTGTGTTATTTTTTTGGTTTTTTTTGTTTGGTTTTTTTTTTTTTTTTGTTTTTTTTTTTTTGTTGTTGCTGTTGTGTTATTTTTTTTGTTTTTTTTTTTTTGTTGTTGCTGTTGTGTTATTTTTTTTGTTTTTTTTTTTTTGTTGTTGCTGTTGTGTTATTTTTTTTGTTTTTTTTTTTTTGTTGTTGCTGTTGTGTTATTTTTTTGGTTTTTTTTGTTTGGTTTTTTTTTTGTTGTTTGTTTTTTTGGTTTTTTTTGGTTTTTTTTTGTTTTTCGTTGTTTTTTTTTTTTTTTTTTTGTGAATTTAAATACTGAACTGGCTCTACCATGGACATGAACTACGTAATCAGTGTTTCAAATCAGATGGTGTGGTTTTGGTTTTTTAATGTTTGCCTAATGGGTCTGGCCAACAAGAGCAGTTAAACTCATCATATTGCTTCCATCAATGCACACTCATATACAATTCTATTACTTTCACGATGCATAGTTTCAGTATGTTTAATTCCAAGTATTTTAAAGTGTTTGTGCCTTTTGTCAATACTGAGCTGTTGGAAACATAGCACTGTAGTCCTGAGGGCATCACCATGGAGAGTAAGAGGAAACTGAACTGTGACCAAGCTAACCTTGCTTACTCTTGTGTGTACCAGTCTTTATTAGTTTGGTACCTGGCACTTATGGCCAGAAAAAGAAACAAAAATAGAAGGCAGCAACAGGACAAGTTCCTCATTGTATTTACTACCAATTTGCACGTCCTTATGCTGTTCTCAGGGGATGTGGCTTTTCTTCTGTTGCCCTGATTGAAGGCTAGTGCATAATTCACCAAACTTAGAATACTAGAATCATAAATTATCCTAAGTTGGATACAAAGATTGTCAGAGTCCACCTCCTGCCCCTGCAGAGGACAACCTTAAGAATTTCACTATGTTTCTGAAAATGCTGTCCAAACTCTTCTTGAACTCTCTCTCTCATGGCCACGTCCCTGGGGTGCCCACTCCACTATTCAACCACCCTCTTGATGAAGAACCTTTTCCTGATATTCACCCTAAATCTCCTCTCAACTTCAGACCATTCCCTTGGGTCCTAGCACAGAGACCATTGCCTATCCTTCCTCTTCTCCTCACAAGGAATTTTTAGACTGCAGTGGGGTCTCCCCTCAGGCTGAACAGACCACCTCCAGGCTCAGCCACTCCTCATACAGCTTCCCCTCGAGGCTCTTCATCCTAATGGCCCTCCTTCGGACACTCTCTAACAGTTTCATGTCTTTTTTATATTGCAGTGACCAAACCAGCCCCCAGCACTGAAGGTGAGGCTGCTCCAGCCCAGAGTAGAGTGGGACAATCCCCTCCCTTGCCCAGCTGCCATGCTGTGCCTGATGCCCCCTAGGACAGGGTTGGCCCTCCTGGCTGCCAGGGCACTGCTGGATCTTGTTCAGCTGGCCATTAGACTGGGACATCCCAGGTCCTTTTCCATGACTCTGCTTTCCAGCATTGCATTTCCCAGTCTGTCCATACATCCAGGTGCAGAATCTAGCACTCCCCCTTGTAAACAATATGTTGTTGGTGTTTGGTCAACCCTTGAATTTATCAAAATCTCTCTTCAGGGCCTCTCTGCCTTTAAGAGAGTCAAACAACTCCTCCCAATTTAGGGTCACTGGTAAACTCACTTGGTATCTGTCACTGTTGGACACGAAAATGAAAAGCTTGACTCCAGGTAGAAGATCAGAAAGGCTTTATTTACAATTTCACACAGACCTTTTGTAACATGCTGCGCTAAGGAACCATATGATTGGTCAGTAAAAACAACACTTCTCTTCATTGATTAAATAGAAACAACACCTGGGAGGGGGTTGTTACGAGAACTTAGAAGTATTACAATTATTTACATGGGTGGTCAGCAAAACCCACTCACCCT
>VZUA01001428.1:12795-23386 GCA_013401035.1 Horornis vulcanius | reverse complement strand
AGTAGGAGAGACTTGTGGGCAATTTAAAAAAAAACCTTTTTAAAATGATCATTTTAATGAATAGAGGTAGTCTTCAGAGGCACTGGGGAGTTTTGGCATGGAATTAAATAAAAAATATCAAACCCCCTTTTTTCTGCTAAGAAACTGGTTAGTTGTCATTAATTATGAAATACTGAGAAGACAGAAGAACTTGCTGGATTGTGTTATTTTCCCCCAGGTGAATGGAGTGACTGTTGATTGGCACACACCACTGTTCAACACTTGTGTCAGTGGCAGTGTGGCTTGCTTGAATTTATTGCTGGAGCATGGAGCCAGCCTGCAACCACCCTGTGACCTGGCATCCCCCATCCATGAAGCTGCTAAGAGAGGTAACCCCACAGGCATCAGCCCTCCTTCCCATGTTGCTAGCAGCCTGTGGAAGTGGAGGAGAGAGATAAAGAAGATAATTTTTTTGGTTTGGGTCACGTAAAATGCCTTGCTAATTGGTCTCATCATGAGGGGTGCAGTTCTTCTCACCCCTGTTGCTCATCAAGGGCAGGTCAGCTCAGCTGTCAGATCCTCTGAGTTCACGTCCTGACACCTGGAAGGGAATGCATTGTTCCAGTCAGCTGCCTACAATGTGGACATTTGAGGGAGATGTCTGGCTACCTTCAAAAGGAGTGGAGAGAAACATGGAGTGATTCATCTCATCTTCAGTAGACATCTGAAATGAGTCAGATAAAATGTGAGGGCTTTAGCCTGTGAGGCTTTAGCCTGTTTTGCTGAATATGGCTTTTCAGCTTTTGTTTTGCTGGCTGGATCCATTGGAGTGGATGAAAGTATTACGCTATCACCTCTTGACAAAACATTGAATCTAGGCCAAACTACACTGCTGCAACAGAGAATTTGCTGGAAAAAAAAAACCAAAACCCAATGCCTGATCTCTGTGAGTTGACTCTTTCTTTATCCCTTTTAAGGTCATGTGCAATGTCTTGAACTCCTTACATCCCGTGGGGTAAATATAGATCACAACATCAAGCACCTGGGCACTCCACTTTATGTAGCATGTGAGAACCAGCAACTGAACTGTGCCAAGAAGCTGCTTGAGTCAGGTAAAAACATAAATAAAGAATGGTATACTCTTGTTTCCTACAACATCTATCTTTGGGTTACCTTTGCATCAAAGATTTAGAGGAGCTCCTGCTTTGGGACCAGGAGATGTTTCACTCCTAATAGCAGCCCTGGTTTAATGTGGTAGCTAGGTGATCAGGGTTTCCTTGACTCAGGAATTCTGCTTGATAGCTCCCAAAAAAATGATGGCTGATCCTGGATTTCACATGGCTGATTGTGCCAGGAACAAGCTATTCTTCCCAGTGTCTATATATGTGATGCTGCAGTTATTTGAAATGGACAGGAAGAAATTTAATTTTTAATTTTTTTTACCTCCTCTTTACTCAAAACAATTGACTCAGACACTTTTACATAGTATTTCTGGTAACGTTTTAATTTCCAATGAGTTCATAAAAACTTTGAGATCTTTCCAACACAGAAGGTTCAGCACTATATCCTTTGCATCACACAAATCTAGATGTAAGACTAAACATTTGGATAATTACACAAAACCATTTCTTGTTATCTACATTAGTACAGATCTTCTAGCCAAAGGGGCCATATAACATAAGTAGCCACATATCTGGTACAAAAATGATGGACCAACAAATCTACTGTAGAAAAAAACCAAGCAAAAATCATATATATCATCTTTTAGGTCAGTCACTGTTTAGTACGATGACCTTTTTTGGGAAGAAGTCAAGCACAAATTAATCTACATATTAAATGTTTGGCAATTATTTTCCTTTTTTCTGCTTTTTTTTTTTTTTTTTTTTTTTTTTTTTTTTTTTTTTTTTTTTTTGCTACTTCCTGTGTATAGGAAGTGTACCATAAAAACATTAAAGTTTAGAATTAGTTCTGCAGCTCACCTTTCTTAGGATGTTTTAGGAGCCATTATTCCAGGGTAGTGAATGGGGGAATTCTCATTAGAGGTGCTTATGCCCTCTTCTACCAAGGACCTCTAGAACTTTTCCATCCTTGCATTTTTCCCCTAACAGATACTTTGGCATTTAGAAATCCCACCAGCTTAAGACTCCAGTACAGAGCAAGTTGAAATCCTGCATTTATTTTAAGGGATGGGGAGCCATAGGTGGAACTTTGGCTTTGTCTTGCTTCAAGATATCCATGGGGTGGGCTGTGGGTGAAGAACTTCCTCATGCACCATTCCTCCAGGATCATTTTCTTAGTCACAACCCCACTCCTCAGCCAGTGAGAGCTGTGCTTGTGCAAACTGTAGCATCAAGCCCCAGCGTGAAGGGGTCCAGCTCTACAGCATTTGTGTGCAGGCTACAGCATTAGTGTGTTATTCAGAGAAGTAGCAGCTAGTGCAGTGAATGAAAATAGTTTAGTTTAGTCATTGTTTGTTGTCATTATTCTTTGCCCTCTCTCATTGTTCAGGAGCAAATGTGAACAGCGGCAAGGGCCTGGACTCCCCTCTGCACACAGCTGCCAGGAATTGCAGTGTGGAGCTGGTGAAGCTGCTGATGGACTTTGGAGCAGACATTTGGGTGAAGAACGCTGAAAACAAGAGGCCAGTGGAGCTGGTCCCACCTGGCTGCCCTGTGGGCCAACTCTTCCTGCAGAGAGAAGGTGCCCCTTAGAACTTGTTTTAGGGAAAGCCCACACAGTCTATTGCACAAGGCTATGCTATTCCAGGCTGCTAGCACTAGAAAACTGGGAGCAACTGAGCTTGCCTCCGTTTGCTGACATAGGGACATTGTTGAATGTAGTGGTGCACTAACAGAGATAATGATAAGAAAAATAACCCTTCCTGAACCTCCAGATTTTGAATCTCCTGCATCAGGAAGCAATCACGTGGAGCTTGCCATACAATACAAAATAGAGTTTAGGGTGAATAAACCTAAGCTAATAGGCAAAAGATTCCTTAGAAATTAATGGTAGCTTTTTTTCATTGCATAAAACTTTGAACTTAGTGAGGCTGTCTCAGTTCCCTTGAGTCAGACAGAAGTAGACCCAGGGGTGTTGTACAGAGTGTGCTGACAAATGCAGACAGCAAATCACCTCTGATGAGAACTGAGGCTAGATAGTGAGGATGAGATTTGGGATCTCTGGTTATACAGTAGGTGGTCAGGTTTATGCATCTCAGCACAAATGCATAAATGGAGATTTGCCACCCCAAAAATTTTAATGCACATAATAGTAAAAAAAAAAGTATATTGAGGAACTTGTTTTCTAATTCTTTGCCCTTTATTTTTATTCTTGGTCCAAGTTTTACATAGATGCAAAAGTATCTTTAAAATTAAAAACTACGTGATTTTTTTTTTTTTTGGACATTAGGGAAAATTGCACAGGAATGATATATGAAATTCTATATTTATATTCATTTATCCACTAGACTTTCTCTAAAGTCCAACTTTATGTGCTGAATAATAACAACAGTAACAAACCATAAGCTTAAATTTTAGGAAGAGTCCATTTTGTATTTGTAAATTAAATAGTTCCAGGTAAATTTATTTTATTTTATTGATTATGAAATCTTTAATGAAGTATGGAGAGAAATGTTACTTATTATTATTGAGGGAAATTAGAATGAGATCTCTAGTGTCTAGTCATTTTTGTGCTTGTCTTCTCCCTTAGATTTTCTCATTCAGCCAGAAAGCTATAAACATTACTAAATTATCTGGATTTTCATTGTTTTAAAAAACAATGATGGTGATGGTGGGGTCCATGTCAGTTACACATTGATGAGATTGTTGCTGTAGAAATATTTGCACTCAGGTAAAACTAGAATGACAAAATGATGAATCAGACCCTGCTTAAAATGGTGACTTGAAAGTAGCATAGAAACATCTCTGCTGTGCATGTTATGCATGAAAAACAGATATTTGGTTTCCCAGCCTAATCTGTGGCACACAGGGCAATGATGTCTTTGGGTTCCAGTCCCTGCTACATTTGATTCCTGACTCTGAGGCACTGCACGTGTCCTGTTTATTTGAGATAGAAAAACATTTCAGGCACGCCCTGTGGAGCTGGCCTGGAAACACTGCTCTGGCTAAGCTGACAGCATGGGCAGTGAGGAACTTTTCTAAGTGAAATTCAGCAATCAAAATCAGAAACAATAAACGCCTGAAGGGAATTTTCCTGTGGAATAGTATTTTTTCTGATGTTCTCCAACGTGCCCTTCTCTGTGAGGGGTCATGCCTGTGGACAGCTGATGTCTGGCTTTCTTGGCTGGCTGAACAACTGCAGTCTAGGAGAGTGGTGCCAAAGCTGCTCTCCTGCCCTGCTCCATGCAAGGCTCCTCTCCCCCTGGCCCCAGCTGCTGGAGCCCTGCAGCCTGTGGCTGGGCAGGCTGCAGGGAGAGTGTTTGGCCACCAGAGATGAGTTGGTGAGCGTGCTGACACAGTCACCCTCCCAGGACTGGCCCAGAGCAGGTGTAGGACATGTGGTGGTTCCCTTCCTAGCAGTTCACCATGCTGCTGGTCCATCCCATTCCCTGCTTTCATCTCAGGGACAGTCCTGCATGTGGGTGGGAGAATCAGTGAATGCTCCAAAAATGTACTGTGTTTTTGAAGAGTCTGCTTGTGTTTGCAAAATATTTTCCATTGTAGTCTCACTGCTTGTGTTTTGATAAGTCTTCGTGTTTTGGGTTTGGTTGTTTTTTCTTTTAATGGAAGCTTTTGTTTTTGTAATGAGATGTTTGCAGGCAGAGCATTTATCTGTGGGATCAGAGGCAAGCACAAGTGCAGTGTGACGCTTCAATAGTTTAACCAGCTTGCCTTGTTTTGTACCCAAGAACAGGGTAACAACTCATGCTGGCTCCTAGCAGAAGGGTGCAGCCCCCTGCATGGCCCTTCTGACAGCACAGCAGCTTTTAGCCTTGCAGAGCTGCTGGAAATGTGGTGTCCTGCACGAGGGAAGTCTCGAATGCTGATGAAAGCTGCCACCTCACCGCATTTTTGTTGCCTCCTAAACTGTCCCTTCTCAGATCACTCACCTCCCTCTCACTTTCTGCAGCATCCCTTCCCAAGTCCTCCCCACTCCCTGCATCCAACCCCCTTGTTGGTGCCCATCTTCTCACCTGCCCTCACACAGGCTCTGCCACCCTGCACACTTGTCACCCCTGTGCTCTGGAGGGTTGAAGACTGACAGGTGCCACAGGTAAAAATTCACACAGGATCTTCCTCTTCCTGGAAAGGATAAGTGACCCAAACAAGTGCATAATGCTATTATACTTAGACTTTTTTATAAAGCGACAAAGATTCTTCAACAGGGCTCACATCTATCAATATGGGACTGGGTAACCTGGAAGGTTTAAATAAAGTAATATAGAATGTTTCTTTTGCTTTGTGTTCGTCACTGTTATGAAATATGCCTCAAGAAAGCAGTGGACTGAAAACTTGGATCTCACTGGGGGAGTGAGAGGAGGGAAGGGCTTTTAAAGTAGTATCAATCATATCTTCTCAGACTGTACAAACATTTGTACAGCTTAAAAGGGAAAGGCTGATGCTGCTGATGCCAGCTGAGTAATGACACAGAGACTAGGCATGGACTGGATTGCAGGTGGGCAGGTGTCCTTTGGGGGATGCAGGTTTGACTTTTCACTGCTGAGTGTGAAAACCTGGTGAGAGGTGGGTTGCAAGAGGTGGGTTGCACAGCTGCTGTTTCAGGTTTATAGTCTTGGCATTATAAGCCATGTGTGTAACCTCTTCCCTGGATCTTTCTCCAGGGCCCCTGTCCTTGATGCAGCTGTGCCGCCTGTGCATCAGGAGGTGCTTTGGATACAAGCAGCATCAAAAAATAACTGGACTTCTCCTCCCAGATGAACTGAAACATTTCCTTCTCCACATTTGAGCCTTTTCATGTTCAAAACAGTGCCTTTAATAACGCAGCAAGGTTTGTTGACTTTTTTCCTCACTAGTGTTGCCAGTGTCTGCAATGATAATTTATGGCAATTTTTGGTCTCCAGTAAAGCCCAGGTCTAAGAAGCACAGGACTGACACACTTGCTTAGTCCTCACTGCCATCACCCCCACCAACTGCTTTTGGAAAGAAACAATCCTGCGTGGTTGCATGGTGAAGCTTGGAAATATGACATGAGAGCCCCCTTTGAAAGCACAGAAAATTAGCGTAACACTTTAAAATAGATCACTTGATTTTCTGGCACAGTTTCAGAAGCCTTGTGGTTGACAACCCCTTACAAAGAAAACACATATCCCAGCCCAGCAGTAACAGCATTTCATGTAAACCTAAGCTACATGAGGAGAGCTGCAGAGCTTTCTCTTAAGGAGTGTTCACGTGCCTGTCACTTGTGAGGGCTGTGCCCACACCACACGAGTAAGGGGAGGGAACCCAGCTGAAGCCACTTGCCAAGCAAGGAAGGCTCTCTGGCAGAAGTTATTTATTTTCTGAGGGTATCAAACTGCAGAGAGATAAGCACCAACCAACAATCATCTGCATTTAGACCAGCATCTGAAACAAGCATTTCTGTCATGACAGCAAATATGTCACTGCTGATGGCAGCTCCCTGCAGTGCAATAATAGAGGGGCAAAAGTTTTTAATCACCCATTAAAGGCAATTACTCCTGATACTTTGAGATATAGAAGAGCTACATTTCTGAACTCATTTTCTCCTTGTAGCATGCAATTTTTCAAGGACACAGGCTAACAGGCTATCAGTAGCAGGCATTGAGTGCTCCCCTTTTCTGCTCTGAAAATCAGGTTATATTTCCTAAGCATTTTTCAACCTGCATCAGAAAAACAACAGCTTCTACACCCCTTCTCCACCCAAGGAAATATTAAGAGCGAGAGAGTATTTTTTCTGGGAGAGTTTCTACCTCATTCATAACCTTTTCCATGGGAGTGGTAATAATAAAGACTCTAATGTGTGGTCATAAAACAAACAATGAAATCAAAGTCCATTTCAAATTTAAGAAACAGTGGACAATTAGTGTCCCCTGCTCTGCTGCTAAGCAGTTGACTCAGTGTATGATCTATGTAGCTCTTATTCCATTGAGGTAGTAAGAACAAATATTTCCAGCTAAACAGTAACATTGGGCATTTTTCTTTCCCTTTCAGAAATGGATCCTGCTGCCACAAACTGAAGTGCATTTGTGGTCACTCTGCTCTCTTGGGTGCTCCCTGGGGATATCAGCTGCCTGATACATATGGGAGCAACCATGCTGAGACTCCAGCTCTTCTTCCCATTGCACCTTTCCTTCTGAGTTCCAATGCAAAGTGCATCTGCATCACCTGGGAGCAGCAGCATTCCCATCTCCCTGAGGGGCTGCCATGTCCCCCCTGAGCTCAAGGGACAGTGGTGCTTCTGGAGGTCCTTTTTCACTTCACTTCACTTCACTGTGGAGACTGTAAAGTGTGCTGGGAGTGCAAAAACTGATGACATTATCAACACCAGACAATGACAGATACAGAGTCCTCATCTCAGACGTGGAGAGACTGGCAGCCTTCAAATATATGAAAGCTTATTTTGGTGTTCACCAGTGAGCCAGCCTGCCTTGTGCAAGTGGAAGGTTAGAGAGGAGAGATCAAATGCTATCTGGATGCTGGTATTTGATGTAAATCACAATTCAAATCCTTGTCTGCACAACATGACTGCTGGCTATAGGTATCCAGTGTGATGGTTTGATTCCTTTGTGCTGACCAAACACAGCTAGGTCTGTAACTCCTCTGGTGATAGAGACACTTGGAAATGTGCCACTTACCTGACCCAATTCATCACACATGTTTGAGCCATGTGAAAATTAACTGGCTTGTTTAAGATGGCCTTTTGTGTGGTTTCCCTCATGCCCAGGAAGAAAAGTAGACATCTGTCCTCACTGAGGTTGAATAAAAGCAGGTATTGGGGATGGGAAAGGTATATTCTTCTAAAATCAGTGTCTTGGTAAAGCTGAATCTTCATTGAACAGGCAAGGAATGGACAAGGAACCTTGTGCTTAACTTTTGGACATTAAAGTGGGAAGAGTCCCTGCTTTGGTGACACAGTGGAAAGCTGGAGATCCATCTCATTGTAGTCTAAATGATGAAGAAACACTTTTGTATGTACTAATTTTACTTTTGCCTTTAAGCATCTTATTTTGTAACTTCAGCCAATGGGTTTATAGGAGTAATGATAATACCAGCAGGAAATTGCTCTGAGAACACGCTGAGGGTGTTGCTTCTAGTTTGCTTTTCTTATGAAAATTTCATGGTATGACTGTTACTTGAACTTCTCTGCCCAAGTGAATTCTGTATGCTCAGCTTATATCATCTCCATGTGTTTACTTATTTATTTTCATAAAAATTGTGGTCAACACTGGTGAATTACAGCTTTCTGCATCAACACTTATCCAGTTATAAACTGTAAAAGTACAAGATGCAAACTGAATAAGCTCATTATAGATGAGGTTTGGATTTTTTCTGTATTTGAAACCATTCGAAACGTAATGCAGGACTTAAATGATTATCAGGAATAATTTTATCAGATTTTTTCCTATTTTTATGTTAACAGTTTAATGCTAGTTAAGCCACGATTTTGTAGGATATTTTCTCAGAAATAAATAGTTCAGACTCTTTTGCTTTTTAGTTTGTTTTCATTCAGTTTTTAAATGATAGCCCTAATTTTGTGGATTGACTGATACTATGGAGTTTTGAATTCTCCTTTCTTGCAATCCCATCTGCAGGCTGGGAGTGAACAGAATATTTCCTTCAAATAAAACTATAGTAAAGATGAGACTAAAATGCAAATACTGTGGAAATCTTGCCTTTTGTTGACATTTTAATATAGAGCTGGACTCCTGAAATTCTTTCTTTGCTCACTTGAGGGTTAGTGAAAAGGAGATTCCACAAAGCAGGAAAAGATGTAAATTTAGATTGTCACTATCTTCAGCTTGGTTTTGTTTGTTTGTTTTTTAACTGATTTGCATAAATTTATTTCTCCTGCCAACTAAGCAAAAGGCACATGCAGTGTTCTGGTGCTGTTGTGTGTTTGTACACAGGAGGAGCCCTTTACTGGAAGTGAGAGTGGAGGTCCCTGTGTGGTCAGAAGTCAGCAGGCGTCTGTCAGTGCCCTTGGGTGTGCTGTTGGGCTGGGGGGTGTGGAGGGACAGTCATTCCCTCTCTGTCAGAAGCATCTCTGGGGGTCCCTGCCCACAAAGACCAGCTCAAAGAGCGAGGGCAGGGCCAGCAAATTGCTCTGCAAGACGTTTTTTTCTGATGGATAGAGAGCTGCTTATGGAAACTGGAACTAAAAACACCTCAACAGAAGAAAACAATGGATTTAGGCAGGACAACGGTCTTTTGCTGTATTGAAATATGTCTGATGAAATAAATCCTTGCAGTTGCTAGGTGGGATCAGTCACATCCCAGGACATAGCTCTTCTTTCTGCAGTTGTGTTCAAAGGTCCACAGCTGTCCTGCCCATTTCTTATTGTTTTTTCTCTTAACTGGAAACCACAGACATGCAAATCTAGTAAATGTAACATACAGCTTTGCAGCATATTCAGAGACTGTCCTTTTGCCTGCTCAGTGACATGAATTCCTTTCAAGATGACTAAGAGGGAAATAAATTTTACTTAACTAGCTTAACAAAATGGGACAGACTGGCTGAAAAATAGTAGGTTAGTGGTGGAAAAGAGAGTACTTTTATGCCTAATATGGGATATGATCAATTCCCATCAGACTCATGTTCTTGAGAATCATGGGTCTGAGACTTGATGCTCCTGAATCCACTTTTTCTTGCTTAACACATGCACTGTATTTGTCAAAATGGAGGTTGCTTTACTCTGCAATTCCAGCCTGAATCCTGCTGGCTTTGGACAAAAAATTCCCAGGAGTTATTTCCATGCATATTGAGCAATTATTTGTCATTCCTTGACACATTGCTCAGCTCACTGCTCCAAGGGATACTCTCTTTCATGCACCAGGGAACACTTGATGCCAAACTGCTCTCTAGGATAGCTAGGGGAGTCCACTTTTCTTTAAAATTACAGCAGTGAACTGTTGCTGGGAAGAGAAATTTCAAATCCTTGTATCATTCAAAACAGTAACCCTTACTTCCATCCCAGCCCCAGTGCTGGAGAGTACCTGGCTCATGTCACCCTGCAAAAAGGTCTTGTCTCTTCTGTGCCAGGTGAAACCATTCCTTTCTGAATGACTTCCCTTTGCATTGTTAAAGGTCTTGAAACTCATTAATCACCTCTGATTCAAGTGACACAGCACTAGATTCATGGCTTTAGTAACTCTGAAGTAAAATTGAATTTGTAATCTGTCAGCTGTCTCACTTCACAAATTAAACTGTGGAGTCTCTGCCGAGTCTATGGCTTTTGAAATCCCTGGAGCTTTTCTTTCTGTGGTTTGTAAAATGCAGCAGTAGCAGCTCTTTGTCTCATGAAAGCACTGACTCTGAATCACAGAGGTTCATACAGACCTTGGAAAGATGTTATGAATAGGACAAGTATAGAGTTGTCTCATTGTCATTGAGACTGCACTTTTTATTACCTTATTTTGAGGAATGGGAGTTGCTTTTTTTTTTTTTTTTTTTTTTT
>VZUA01001426.1:0-19918 GCA_013401035.1 Horornis vulcanius | reverse complement strand
ACTATGTGTGTGTGTGTGTGTATATATATATATGCAGACATACATATATTTACAAATGGGATTAAAAGAAAGATTTTCTGAAGGCACAGAAAGCTGTAGATGACACTTCCAGGAGAACTCTAGAAACTGGGCTCTGCCAGAAACTGAACTGTGGCTGTCACAATGTGGCTTCTTGGCAAGTTAAAAATCATGAGCTTATTTCAGTGCATAGATTGAAGTTGAGATCTTCTGAAAAGCTGATGCCAGTTCTGCATTCTGATTCTTCTGTTGCTTTTTTTTTTTTTTTTTAATTTAATCTGGCTCTACCTAGCAGTGCCTAATTACTTTTTTTAAATAGAAAATAACAACTTTCAGTATTCATCCTTAGTAAAATTTGGAATATAGCCAGAATGGCCTGAGAAAATGCCCATAATGGAGAAGCTTGACGCTTGACAGAACTTTCCCATGTACTGAGAAATCTTGGAGAGGAAGACAGGGTACAGGAAGTTACAAAACTCTTCAAGATCCACGGCCTGTTTAGATCCTCTGAAGCCCTTTGTATCGCCAGAAATCTTTTTTTATTGCTTTATCCAAGAGCAATTTTTCATGTAGTCTCAGTTAAGAAATTTTCAGAGGAAGAACAAGCTGGATAGCTGAGGAAATGGAAGTTAGGCCAGGCCATAGAAGAGGTAGTGTGTCTGCAGACATGTATGAGTAAGAAAAAATGTTTCCCATGATAGATACCACTTGAAAAAAGTGCATTTAGTGAATACTTTTCAGCACCTGACCTCTGGCCTGTTTAATCATGTTTGCCATCTGTCATATGAACTACACCTGCTTTTTCAAATGGAGATGCTGTAGGTTACTTGAGTGGGAATTTTTGGCATTCTCTAAAGTCTGGGGTCACTGAGCATGAAGATTGTTAGAACTTCCATGCTTTCCCTTAGATGCTGTTATAATTTGGGAGTTCACCTCACATGCAGTTGTCTACTCCCTGCTTTCAACTCTGTTCTTCCACACAGCATCATCTGTGGGAAGCACATTTCCCCAGGTTAGCCTGGTGGGATGAGGGAGGGTATGTGTGTCAGAAAATACTTGCTTCTATTAGTTTTTAAGTTTGTCTTTTCTAGTGTAGGTCTGACTTAGGACCACCCTCTGTTGAAATAAAATAGCAATAGCACTGAAAAGAAAATTTATCCCATAATGTCACATTTTTCACGTGTACTGCAATCCACTGATTGGCTTCTGTAAAGGGAAAAATCTCTCCTGATGGATACTTCAGTTCTCTGATCAGCAGTGTAGAGCTGTTGGAGTGCACTTGCTCTGTATCCCTCTGGTCTCTGGACTCCCATCTGGAGCCAGCAGCAGGGCTGTGTAAGGGTGGGTAATGGAGCTGGCACATTTTGAAAAGTGCAGTTTGGAGAGGGAAAATTTTGGTGGAAAATATCTCACTCTTTCTGTAATAAAACCCTTGTTATTCAGGAAATCAATGTCTGAGACTGTCCTGGTCTGCACACCCTGTTCTGAGTCCTGGGGATGTTTTTACTGTGTTTGAAAAGCCTTAAGCAATGTGGCTTTGTAAATCAAACTGAAGCAAGCAATGAACTGTGCCTTGCAGGTTGAATGAATCGACCCTGGAGAACAACCACCATTTGGAAAACGATGCTTTTTCAGACAAATCAGAGAGAGACAACATAGAGGAGTCAGAGAATGAGGCACATGAGAACAGCCGGAAGACAAATGAAAGCGAGAGTGATCAGTCAGAAATACAGGGAGAGGTCTCTCCAGGAAGGAAGGGGACCACTTATATTGAACAAGTCTATGAAGAATTCGGAGAGGTAAGAAAACAAAAATCCTGATTGCTGCCTGTTCCTGTTAAAATGTATCTGTTCATAGTATTTGTCATTCAGCCCTTTAGCTGTATGACAGGTAACAGCCAACTTCATGAGTTCTGGTGTTTTACAGATAAAGCAAAGCACAGTTTCTGCTAAATTACATGGTGTTATCGTGGGCCTTAATAATTCTGCATTAAGAACAACAGCTCTGCTACTGTGCTTTGGTGTGTTTTCAACATTCAGTTGATTGCTTTAACCAGTTCTTGCATTAAAGATCTGCATTGGCACATTCGTGGAGCCAGCAGGAGAGGGGATTATTGTCCTGGGCATGTGTCCTGGCCAATTAGGGTACTCAGTCTTTGTGTGATACAAAATATGACACTTCCCTTTTTTTATTAGGCATGGAACATCCTTTTTTTGTGTGTCTGAATGGAGCATTTCAGCCGCTTGATTGCTAAATGCCAGTTGCTTATCTGAAAGCCATTTCTCATGACATTTAACAGCAGGAGGATGCATTTCAGTTCCACATAAGAGCCTTGCTAGCTGGATGTCACTGTGACACATCTGAGGAAGGCAGTAGTGGAGAGCTGGGGCAGCCAAGTGTGCTGTGTGAGAATTGGTCTGAGCAGGCTGCAGAGGAGCTCTGCTCTGAGCACTCTCTTGCCTACTGCTCTGAACAAGGGAGCTGATGTCTTGTTGATGCTTCAAAGAAGCGCACTGCTGGAAAGCTGTTTTTTCCTTAGAGTCACAGAATCATAGAATGATTTGCATCAGACAAGACCCTTAAGATCAAGTCCAATTATTAACTCAGCACAGCCAAGTCCACCACCAAACCATGTCCCTCAGCACCACATCTACGTGGCTTTAAAGTACCTCTGGGGATGGTGACTCCATCACCATCTGTTCCAGGCTTGTTCCAATGCCAGACAATCCTTTCAGTGAAGAAATTTTTGCTGATATCCGATATAAAGTTCCCCTGGAATAACTTGAGGCCTCTTCCTCTTCTCCTATCACTTGTTACCTGGAGAAGACACCATCACTCATGTCTCTGTAACCTCCTTTCAGGTAGTTCTAGAGAGAGATAAGGTCTTCCCTCAGCCTTGTTTTCTTCAGGCTAAGCCACCCAAGTTCTCTCAGCTGCCCTTCACAGGACTCATGCTCCAGACCTTCACCAGCCTCTTATACTTTTCTTTCAATGTTTTCCTGAAAATGTACTACTAGTACTGATGAAAAAAATATAACCAAATATATCCTAATTACACCTAGCTTCTCTTTAGTGCATTTTTTCCCTCAATTCCCCTTGCACACAGGCAAATGGTAGCTGGGTTCAAACAGGAGATTTTGAATACAGATGAGTGACTACGCAGTGGCAAAATGAAAGCAAACTTAACTTCTGTCAGCTTCTTATTCTGAAATGACCTTACTTTACATGACAAACTTGTCCTAGAAGTGGTGGTAGGGCAGGCTGATGTTTTTTGAGCAAACCTTATAGGCTACACTGATGTGTGTACGTGGGTGTGTGTGAGAGAAGGAGAGAGATCTCTGTAGTTTTACATTAAAAGAAGAAAAAATGTGCTACAAATCAAGTAAGAAGACTGCATTTCTTTTGGAGAGTGACACTTCATGTGGCATTAAATAAAGCTTTCTGTATTGTGTCTGCTTAGGCACAGGTAGCATCCAGTGGGCTTCCAAAAAGAATTGCCATGTGACCTTGGCCAATGGGTATTTTTTAAGATTTCTTCGAGAGGTGGGGCTGTCATCACCTGGGCCACACAGGTAGAACTGGTTGTGAATTTGACTCACTGGTGGAAGGAATGTAGAGAAAAACAGGTTTTGTGCAATGATGTGACTCTCCTGGATGGAGATGTCTCAAGGTGCCAATAGTAATGTCACATCTTTAACTGAAACTGCCCTCAGCCTGTGTGTGCAATTGGGGTGTGGCAGGACAAAGGTCACAAACTGGCACTGTTAAATTTTCAGCTTGGCTTTAAGGGCTCATTTTAAAGGTGTGCACGTGGGTAGGTGCATTGCTGTCCTCTTGGAAGGTGTCGGTACAATTGGCATTCCAGTTTTGCCTTGTTTGCAGTTGTGATTTGTGGAAAGACTTTAAAACTCCATGGCAAAATGAGTTTTGAAGTAGGTGTGTATTTTATTCAGCAGCTGGACACACGGAAGATAGCTCCACCAAAGTCATGCATGCCGACCCGCTTGTTGCATTCTCTTTTATCCTCTAAAAGGTTAAACATGCATTAAGTTTCACAATACCCCATGCACATTCATTCCCTGGCTCCACCCTGTTCCCTTCCATATGCTAGTTGCCTTATTAGTCCTTTGGTCCAAGCCAGATGGTCAGTCTAATCTCAGCTCCAGGAGTCTTGGTATCTTAGTATCCTTGAGGTTGAAGATGCTTGCATCCTGTCCCTTCATGGTTGTCCTTCTCCTTATCGTCCATCCTTGCATTCTTTTATGTTGTTCTCATACATCCTCCTTTTCTTTCCCAGATAGTGAATATAGTGAAATGCAGCTGATATTAAGCAATATGCATCATTTAAATGCCTATTTTCTAACCAATACCTTTATAATTTCTTACTCCATGTCTCAGTTGGAATGTGAAGGCAGAGACAGATGTCCAAAGAATGAGACTGCAAAAGCTGGCCTAGAACACAAGATAGACACTTCAGTAGGTAGATTGATAATAGAAAAAAACCCCATTTTTTTCCCAGCTCTTAGTTTTAACNCCACATCTACGTGGCTTTAAAGTACCTCTGGGGATGGTGACTCCATCACCATCTGTTCCAGGCTTGTTCCAATGCCAGACAATCCTTTCAGTGAAGAAATTTTTGCTGATATCCGATATAAAGTTCCCCTGGAATAACTTGAGGCCTCTTCCTCTTCTCCTATCACTTGTTACCTGGAGAAGACACCATCACTCATGTCTCTGTAACCTCCTTTCAGGTAGTTCTAGAGAGAGATAAGGTCTTCCCTCAGCCTTGTTTTCTTCAGGCTAAGCCACCCAAGTTCTCTCAGCTGCCCTTCACAGGACTCATGCTCCAGACCTTCACCAGCCTCTTATACTTTTCTTTCAATGTTTTCCTGAAAATGTACTACTAGTACTGATGAAAAAAATATAACCAAATATATCCTAATTACACCTAGCTTCTCTTTAGTGCATTTTTTCCCTCAATTCCCCTTGCACACAGGCAAATGGTAGCTGGGTTCAAACAGGAGATTTTGAATACAGATGAGTGACTACGCAGTGGCAAAATGAAAGCAAACTTAACTTCTGTCAGCTTCTTATTCTGAAATGACCTTACTTTACATGACAAACTTGTCCTAGAAGTGGTGGTAGGGCAGGCTGATGTTTTTTGAGCAAACCTTATAGGCTACACTGATGTGTGTACGTGGGTGTGTGTGAGAGAAGGAGAGAGATCTCTGTAGTTTTACATTAAAAGAAGAAAAAATGTGCTACAAATCAAGTAAGAAGACTGCATTTCTTTTGGAGAGTGACACTTCATGTGGCATTAAATAAAGCTTTCTGTATTGTGTCTGCTTAGGCACAGGTAGCATCCAGTGGGCTTCCAAAAAGAATTGCCATGTGACCTTGGCCAATGGGTATTTTATAAGATTTCTTCGAGAGGTGGGGCTGTTATCACCTGGGCCACACAGGTAGAACTGGTTGTGAATTTGACTCACTGGTGGAAGGAATGTAGAGAAAAATAGGTTTTGTGCAATGATGTGACTCTCCTGGATGGAGATGTCTCAAGGTGCCAATAGTAATGTCACATCTTTAACTGAAACTGCCCTCAGCCTGTGTGTGCAATTGGGGTGTGGTAGGACAAAGGTCACAAACTGGCACTGTTAAATTTTCAGCTTGGCTTTAAGGGCTCATTTTAAAGGTGTGCACGTGGGTAGGTGCATTGCTGTCCTCTTGGAAGGTGTCGGTACAATTGGCATTCCAGTTTTGCCTTGTTTGCAGTTGTGATTTGTGAAAAGACTTTAAAACTCCATGGCAAAATGAGTTTTGAAGTAGGTGTGTATTTTATTCAGCAGCTGGACACACGGAAGATAGCTCCACCAAAGTCATGCATGCCGACCCGCTTGTTGCATTCTCTTTTATCCTCTAAAAGGTTAAACATGCATTAAGTTTCACAATACCCCATGCACATTCATTCCCTGGCTCCACCCTGTTCCCTTCCATATGCTAGTTGCCTTATTAGTCCTTTGGTCCAAGCCAGATGGTCAGTCTAATCTCAGCTCCAGGAGTCTTGGTATCTTAGTATCCTTGAGGTTGAAGATGCTTGCATCCTGTCCCTTCATGGTTGTCCTTCTCCTTATCGTCCATCCTTGCATTCTTTTATGTTGTTCTCGTACATCCTCCTTTTCTTTCCCAGATAGTGAATGTAGTGAAATGCAGCTGATATTAAGCAATATGCATCATTTAAATGCCTATTTTCTAACCAATACCTTTATAATTTCTTACTCCATGTCTCAGTTGGAATGTGAAGGCAGAGACAGATGTCCAAAGAATGAGACTGCAAAAGCTGGCCTAGAACACAAGATAGACACTTCAGTAGGTAGATTGATAATAGAAAAAAACCCCATTTTTTTCCCAGCTCTTAGTTTTAACAAGCTATAAAAAGGGTTATTATTTGAGGTTGTTCATGTCTTCTTGCAGCTTCTTCTCTTTCTGTTTATGTCCATTCTGTGTTCAGTGGTTCATTCTGAGTAACACTTTGTCCAGCAATTTCAACATGGCATTAATTTATATTGACAGTACATGCACACTTGAGAACCTGGATAAATAATGAGAGTTCTGACAGACCCATGTGCATTGTAAGCCCTAGTTGATGCTGTGGTATTCCATTCCTCCTTGGATGTTCAAGGTGTGCGTTGCATCAGACTGTCAAAAGAAGAATGGTACAAAAATGGAAAAGCAATTACAGTAACAGAGCTTTGTTGTTCCTCAGTTTGAAATTCCCTCAGCCTGCAAGCCCTGTAGGACTGGTGAACTTGCTGTGACTGTGGGGCTGATTGGGAGCCAACATCATGGCAATGCTCAGGTGGTGAAAAAGAATGTTTAGTGATTTCTACTGCCTGAAAATCCTGTTGTGCTGTGCTATGCCCTCTGCCAAATCTGTGCCCTTTTTCTCATAGAAATCTCTTGCCTAAATTCAGTAGAAAGCTTAAGTGTTCTCTTTCAGTGTTAAATTATGATGCCTAGAATGCATTAAAATGCCATTTTTGTTTGAAAATTTAGTTTAATTTACCTTCTTTAGTGGTGTGAAAGGCCCATTCCTCCATGTTGCACATCTCATAGACCCACTGAATGCATAGGAACTACACAGAGCTGAAACCACAGCATAATCCCTGGCTTTTTTAACCTACACTTCTGCTGCAAAGGGCTCTGAGCAGCACTGGCAGGTGCTGGAGTTTTTGTGCCTCTCTCCTGGCAGTGGGGCCCTTGCCATATTGACACACCAGTTTGTCTTGTCTAGAGGTTGGAGGACTGCTTCTGTTCTCTGTTGGTTACTTGTTTACCTCCTACATTTCTCTACATATCGCCTAGTGAATCTTACAATCTCTCATTTGGGAAGAATGGTACTGGGAGGAGCTTCTTCTGTACATCCACCAGGCCACAGGGATGCTGTAACAGCTCTGGGCAGAGAGTCCCCTTGGCTAATGTCCATGCTTTGGATAAATGCTTTGGGGATTCATTTCTATTGAGGCATGGCTGATGTCTCTGTGCAGTGATGTAGGTGAGCATTCACCCTTGTGCCAGGGCCTGGCGTGCGTGGGCGAGCTTGGACCCCCAGAGAAATGCACCCACAAGGAGCGGTTTTCCTGCTTGTGCCCTGAAGTGCCCTTTGCCTTTGTAGACAGGGGAGTCGTCTCAGACAGAAACCGTCTCTGAGGAGAACAAGAGCCTGATGTGGATCCTGCTGAAGCAGCTGCGGCCTGGCATGGACCTGTCTCGGGTGGTGCTGCCCACCTTCATCCTGGAGCCACGCTCGTTCCTTAACAAACTCTCCGACTACTACTACCATGCTGACCTGCTCTCCCAGTAAGCAGCACACGGGGTGGGCCTGACCCGGGCACTTCTCCTGTGTTTGTGAAAATATCTCTGTGTGTGACAGAAAGGCTCCCAAATAATACCAAGGTCGCTGGCTTCAACACAGATCAAGCCAGGCACCAGCTGCAGTGACTTTTTACAGATAGACTGCTGCCAGTGAAGTGCAAGGAAGGAGATGTTAAACTGCAGACAAACCCACCTTTGCAGATGGACACGTTTGCAACTGTTGGCTGGAACTGATGAGAATTCAGCCCATGGAGTTTTGCACAACAGAGCTGTGCCACCTCCTGGTGTATTTGTGTACACAGGGGAATAGGATAGACAGCAACCAAAATTGTCAAGCACTTCTGTTCCACAAAGCAATATAATTGTGATTGCTGATAAACAAATAAGAAACATCTTTTAAAACCATTGATGAGAGAGGCCTGCTGGGAGCAGCAGAGTAGAAAATAAGAAGTGTTCTGCTTCCAGATAGGACCTGCCTTCTGAATGAGATGTGCCTAGTGGAATGTAAAATCAGCATGTGCAATATTCTAATAGCAGCACTAGTTACTCATTTTTATTCCACTTTCTCTGGGTAATTACAGAATCATGGTATTTTCAAGCCTTCTTGTATTTGTACCATCTGAAGTTAAAGAAATAGTTCTCCTCAGTGCTGATATGTAAGAAGGCTCCAATAGCTTTGGAGGTTTTGATAAAAGGTTGTTAAATTTGTGGTTCAGTTGATCTTTCTAAACGAATTTTGCAACAATTTACCCAAGTTGATTTTTAAATCTGACTAAATGGTTGGAAATACCAGGAATGCCTTTGGTTTGGTTTACTTCTTGTTTCATCTTTGAGCATTGTTTGGAGTTGCTGGCTGAGATGCCTTTTTGAAGTCCCTTCCAACCTGAAGTATTGCATGAAATCTCAAAGTACTGATGGAGTCCATGGAGTACATCAGCTTTAAAGATCTTTTATGAAAGAGGGAAACCAAGAAAAAGAGACAAAAAAAGCATTTGATTTTGATGGCATAGGTCTGTTTTTATGACTCACACTATTCTACTAGCTGTGACTCAATGATAATGTGAGTAGCAATCCCACATTAACCTACTCCAATGCCCAATCAAACCTGATACACTTCAGAAATTTTATTCATCTTTTTGCAGAAATGCAGGGCAAGGGGTGCCACTTTTTAACAGTTTGTGTCGTGTGACGTACATTACTAAAAAAAATATATTTCTGCTGGGAGACACCTTTTTTACTGGCAGCAGCACAGAAATTACTTCCCTTTAGTTGGGGAAATAGATTGAAATTGATGTTATCATACTGGAAACTAATGTGATGTGTGACCAGTATAAAGAAGGTTTTATGTTCTGTTCTGCAGGGCCGTCCTTGAAGATGATCCCTACACCCGAATGAAGCAAGTTTTGAGGTGGTATCTGTCCGGCTTCTATAAGAAGCCAAAGGTAAAATGAGGCATTAAATTGGGGGTGTAATGGGCATTGAAATCTTCTGCTGTGGTTTTGTTTAATTGCTCTATTGCCTCTCCTTTGAGACTTTACCTCTGTTATTGCTCAGAAGACTTTGACCATTACTTTTAAAACTGGGGTTGCATTTGGTTTCAGAGTAGATAATGAATGCAGAATAGTGGCAATCAACCGCAGAGTCTTTGCACTGGGCAGTTAGAAAGTAAAACTGGTAATCAACAAGTAACTTGCCCTGGGATGCAAGGTTTTTCCCTTTGCTGAAAGCAGGTCTCCTTTCTCTTTTAAGGCCAATTAGTACCACTGTGCCATGTCTCCACATCAGTATGCCCTTGCTGTGTATAGTAGCAGCAATAATAAAGTTTGATCATCTTGTGAGGCTTTGATTGGGTGGTATTAAATACTAAATTGGTGAGAATAGCTGATTAATCCATGGCTCAGATGAAAAGATTGGATTGGGTTAGATTAGATGGATACGTATCTAATTCTTCAGGTTTTATTCTTGAGATTGACTTTGTTTAAAACATCAGAGAAAAAAAATTACCATATTGTTTTTTGGCCATCTGTAGCACTGGATTGCAAATCTTCATTTGTAGCAGGTTTTGATTACTTGGTTTTTCAGGGGATAAAAAAGCCATACAACCCTATTCTGGGAGAGACATTCCGCTGCTGTTGGTTTCACCCTCAGACGAACAGTCACACATTTTACATAGCAGAGCAGGTAAGTTGCTCTTTGGATGCTCAGGTGTTGCAAACACCAACCTGCTTGCACCTCCATGCATAGAAACACACTACTCGTCTCACCCTAGGAACCTGAAGCTCTGTGTTAACAGGCAGAGCAGAACATGGGGTAAACTGGCTGCTGATCTTTTTTCTTTGCAGATTTACAGAAATTACGTGAGGTTTGGTGGGCACTCAAGATTATAACAGCAGGTCTCCCCTACATAACATCAGCTTCTTCAATAAAGACCTTTTCCGTGGAATTCTGCCCTACTGTTTCCTTATTGTTAATAAAATGGGGGTTGTGTTGCCTCTGTCAAAAGGGGCATAAAACACATAACCAAATCCTTCCATCTTTTATTTCTAAACTTTCTATGATGTTTTCAATAGGAGTGAATCGAGGGCTTATCTCTGCCTTTGTGATTAAATGAAGGACAGAGCTCATAAGTTAACTGGCCTGACGAAGTGTGGTTTGAGATTTACAGTGTTAATAAAAGGATCTGAGAACTGTCTGGTCTTTGGTAAAGGGACTCCCAGTTTCACATTTTTTCCCCTATTTAATCAGATAATTTTAGCTTTGTTAAAATTTTTATTTCAGCCACTGCATGCATTTCATGGAGGTTATTCAAATGGTGCACTAAAATTCTGCACTGTTCATTTATTGTCTTGAAAACCTTACACTCTACCTGTTGGTCTGAAATTGATCTTATGTGCACAAGCTCAAGAAAACTCAGGGTGGGGGAGAAAGATTAGATGTATATTGCTCTCATACATAATAGTGTCATATATTGTGTTCCCCCTTTAGTGTGTATCTCCCTCTCTGCTTGGCCTGTGCAGACTTCTCTAAATGACCCCTGCCTGTTTTTGTCCTAGGTGTCCCATCACCCACCAGTGTCAGCTTTTCACGTCAGCAATAGGAAGGATGGATTCTGCATTTCTGGCAGCATTCTAGCTAGGTCCAAGTTTTATGGTAAGGCATTAAGTCTAGGCCTCTCCCAGGTAACGTCGTGGCATTGGTTTTGGTTTGTTTTTCAATCATCCCTGAGTGTGTTGAGAGTTAAGAACAAAGAAATGGTTGGCAAATCTATCACCAGGATAGCCTAATTCCTTCTCTTGACTGTCCTGGGTCTTCCCCATTTCCACCATTTCAGTGTGACACCACTCTGATGTTAAAAGAAATTAAAAATCAGATAGAAAGATTGAGAGCTTTAAAAATCTGTTTTTCAGAAGGCAAAGGCTCACAATAATGTATAGGATTGTCATTATGTGTCTGGTATGTCTTCATGGATGAGTGATATTGTAGCTCTCTGGCATCCAGCTGGCAAACACAAAAGTGTCTGAACAGGTTTGAACCTTTATCTGTCTCCCAGACACCTGAGGGTCCAGCTCCAGACCTTCAAAATGTCCTCCAGTCATTTAATATCAATGGAAAGAGCACAACTCCAGGCTCCGAAAAACTGTTGCTGTTTGAAATTGGTATTTTGTTTAGACAACGATATCTTAACTACTATCCTCTGCTGAGTGTGTTTGCTGAAACACTTTTAGATATTCTTTGCTGTCCTTCTGGCAATTTCTTCTCTTGTTTGGGATCATCCACAGTCAGAAAAGTCGTGAGAACTGGAGGACCTGAGAAACTTCTAAGCTCCTGCTAATGACCTGTTTAATCTGCTGCTCTTTCTGTACATGACTTGCAGGGTCCTGAATTATGAGCATTTCATATCTCTTCTTCCATTAGTGAATACATTTAAATGGAAATGCTTTTTCTAAAGTAGGAGAAGGGACAAAGTATAACAAGAATTTTTTAATGGGCATGTTTTTTAAATTCTAGGCAACTCACTTTCTGCGCTGTTGGATGGGAAAGCAAAGCTTATGTTTCTAAGCAGAGGGGAAGACTATATAATCACTATGCCATATGCCCACTGTAAAGGTAAGGCATGACTCTTCAAATAGGAAGCAAACAGAGTAACAAAAGGTGTCTTACTAACTTTTCACTGGTTCTCCCCTCTCAAGTAGCTGACACCACAGGGCCTGATAACTCCAGAGAGCTCCCCATGGGTCATAGCACTCAGCAGGAGACCTTCAGTAATCACCACTGAACTCTTTCTGGTTTACCTGTGCACAGCCCAGGAGTGAATTAGGCCCATCAGCGGACCTAATTAGTTTTCTCACTATGCAGAAACAGAAAAATACTGCATATATGCACTGCAGATAAGATGAAAAGAACAAGACTGCATTTCTGAGCTTCTTAGGATAATTTTTTTTATGTTAACACTGAAATTGCTTGATTTATTTTCTGGCTTTTCGAGAATAAAGGCAATTCCTGACTTCTCTTGCCATTTCTTTGTTGTTCTAACCATTGTATTTCTCAGAGTATGAGCTGCCACATTGAGGCTGGCACCTGTTGCTGTGTGGCTTTGCTGTGTGGAGCCACTGTTTGCTGAGGCTAGGGCGTGGCTGCTGATTCAGGGCTCCTTAGGAAGCTCTGTCTGCATCATTTCCACTGCAGAGTTAAAATCAGCAGTTGAATCCAGTTTTGGGGGTTAAGTATTTTTTAATTTGGCAGACTGACTTCTAAGTTTATATTTAGAAGGGCCTGGGTACCTGGAAACAGTAACCTCATAATATCATGCCCCCTGTGAAGTATTCCTGTGCATAAATCTTCTTACCAATTTTTCTTTTCCTGAAAAAGACCTCTTCAGCAAATGGTAAAAAGTTCCCTTCATGACCTCTAGTCTCCCAGATTCTGGTGAATCCTATTACAGCTTCTCTCATCTTCAGTCATCCTGAGAGAACTGACTGGGTCTGTTTAAGCACTAGTATGAGTGAGGTTGCTGGGCACAACTTCCTTTATTTTTCCTGTCCCAGTTTCAGCTTGCCACAGGTACACCAGTGAGTCAAGCTATTTCCTAGCTGGTGTTGTAAATGGGGAATATTGACCCAGGGGAGATTCTTCATGCCATAAACATTCATAAAAATCGTAAACAGCCGTCTCCTAAAAACCTCCAGTTCAGTCTTTTCAAAACTTTAAGCTAAGTGATGAATTTCACAGATTAATTTCAGCAAGAGCCAAGCTGACTTGAGAAAGCAGATGGCTTCCACTGGGGCCTCTCTTAAGCCTCTTTTTTTTCCATTCAGGACTTTTATATGGTACTATGACAATGGAGCTTGGAGGGAAAGTTACCATTGACTGTGAGAAAACTAACCACAGGGCAGAACTGGAATTCAAGCTAAAGGTAAGATATGTTGTGGGTCTCAGGCTTTCCCCCTGTGCCCCAGGAAGGGTTTGACCCTATACACCAGACCATTTCTGCACCAGCAATACCTGTGAGCACCAGAGCAGGGTCTGCCTGGAAAGAATGTGTCACCCTGTCTGTTTTGCCTTGCACAACTCAAATTTATCCTGAGAAGCCTTAGTTTATATGATGTTTTCCCACCACCTGGCTGCTGGCCAGACGTTTGCCTGAGAGTTTGGTAACAACAGTGTGGCTTCCATTTAGGCAGGGATAATTAATTTTGCTTGCAAAATACAGTGAGTGTTCAAAGAACTTGGAAGCAAGTTAGGATGAGGATCTTTGGGAGGCTCTGCAGGAGCCATCAGATCTGTACTCTTACCTTGCAGGTGTTATGGTGAGCTCCACCTTGTGTTTCTACAGGACCTTGTCCTTATGGCAAGGTGATATCCTGTTGTCAGGCACGTAATTCTGAGTAGCTGCCATGCTGACAAGTCTTGCACTGACTTGTTCATGTATCCAACCCTGGAAAGCCTGGTGGTGCAAATTTATGGTATGCAGACAAGATGGAGACATTTTGAGCATTCCTGTTATTACATGGGTTAAAATTTAGGAGGGAAAGTGATAGCCTGTAACTTTTTTGGGGCAGTTAGCTTGTTTTTTAAGGAGCATCCATTTCTCTTCTGCTCCAGCAAACAATTTCTTGCCTGAGCATAAAATGAAAGGAGAACTGACAGACTGCAGGACTTTAGAGTTGCAGCCTTAGCCAACATAAATGCGAGAGATCACTGGAGTTGGGGGAATCTTTTGCAAATTGTGTTGTTTGAGGGCAAAAATATTTTTCTGTCTTTATTTGCCCTTAGAAAGGGAACTCTTGCCTCATGTACTTCCCTGATATTTGCACATACTTTCTTTTAAAGCCTGTTCTCCCCACAGACCTGGTGTACTATGTTGAGGCCAGTGGGATATTTCCCTGACTTGGGTGTCATGTCAAATCTACAAACACTTCAGAGCCTCAAATGCTTCTTTTCTGGCTTGAAAATAGTATGATTCATCCAAAACAGATGTCTCAGAAAGGTCCCCATCATGTAATTACGTGCTCTGCTTTCAGCATTTCCTAGCTGTCTTGGTAGAATTGTGGGAAATTGCAGATAAATCCCTTAACTTTGTTTTTAATTTGGATATGTACCAGTTCTCTGCTGGATTGCAGAAATTGATGCTTGAGATACATGTGATTATTTTAACAATTTAACAATGGGTGTTGTGTGAAATTTGGATTTATATTGTTATTTAGCACACAAACAGAGAAAACGTTTCTCTGCACAAATATTTTCCGGATGTGTCTGCTGAAATTTCTGAAGAGATATGTTCTGTGAATAGAAAAGCTACTCACACTCTCACTATACTTCCTGCAGCCAGGGTGGAGTTTTCTCTTGTTCTGGGATTTTTTCCCCCTTCAGTCCGGAAACACCTTTTTCTTTGGTTTGTGGTTTTGTTTTGGGTTTTTTTTGCTGCTGACCAGAGATTCTTAATGCTGAAGACTTGATGCTAACAGGAGGTCATCAGGAGTCACCACTAGTGCTGCTCCTTTCCTTTTGACAAGGGTGCAAAGGCTGTGATTCTGGACAGTGGGAAGCAGTTGTCCATGCACACTTTTCCTGATGTCTGGCTGACAATAAATAAGTGTATTTCCAATAAAGATGAGACCTTGCACTGCTGAGTGTTAATGCACATCAAGGATTATCTCCCTACCTGCAGCTACAGTGTTTGTGATATTACAAACAAAACAAAGAGGGAACAAGGTGAGACAGTCAAGATCCATGTTAGAATTCATTCTGCCTTTCCCCAGAAATAGTGGAAGTCAAGCAGTTGCACTTTCCTTCCCTCCTGTTGCATCTCTGTGTTTGGCTCCCTTCCAGCCCTCACTAGACTGACCACATTTGCTGTTTCTCTTCTCCCCTGACAGCCTTTCTTCGGTGGCAGCACGAGCATTAATCAAATCTCGGGGAAGATTAAATGTGGAGAAGAAGTGCTAGCGAGTCTCACTGGACACTGGGTAACATTTGATAATCAAAGTTGCTGACAGCATTCCAGGGACCCCTTGGCAGGCTCCCTGCACTGGAATGGGCACTGGAATGGGCACTGCAGCCCCAGGGCATGCAGGCGAGCAGAGCCCCTGGGCCACACCTCTCAAGGTACCTCTGGAGGTCACTTAGACTTCAATAGTCCCATCCATCTGCAGTGTGAGTAACACTGCACTCCCAGAGCCTGGGCCCAAGCTGGGAACAGTAGGTGGCTTCTCCATCAAAGCCAATGGTTCTGTATTTAGGGTCTGAGGCTTAGGACAAGCACTAATGGCAGGAGTATGATACAGTGTGTATTACATGTGATTGCAAAGATCTTGAGGCTGCCTTTTGTCTGGTGTGTCCACTACTTCCCCAGTTAGATTGAGATCAGGGAAGAACTTAGAGGGTTTTGAATTCATTATTTTCACATCACACCTTTATGGTAGAAGGCAGTTACTACCCTGTTCATCAGTTGAAGGACAGAGACATCGATTCAGTGTATGTGTTATCTCCATGGCCAGCTCAGAACACCTGGCACCTTCATGCACCAAGTATACACAAGTTTCACTCAGAGCCACCCTCAAACCAAAATCCAACAAGAATAAGGTTGCATAGTGAATGATGTAGCCTAATTTTGATTGGAATTTGTGCACCCAGTATACACAAATTATTCACTCAGAGCTACCCTCAAGCCAAAATCCAACAAGAATAAAGTTACATAGTGAATGATGTAGTCTAATTTTGATTGTAACACCTGCTACCTGAAGCAAAAGCAGTGAACCTTGGTTTTGAGCTGGACATTTGGGTATTTCTCTGAGCAACATTTGGGTATCTACATCATCATTACAGCTGGCCTATGCTGCCTTGCCAGTCTACAGAAATTGCCATTTCGGAAATAAGATTTGTCTCATCTGAAGGAGATATTTAAAGCAGGCCAGGTGAAATGTGCCTGGATAAAGCCCTTACTTTAGTGAGGTCCTAACCACAGAGTAGCTTTTGGTACTGGGCTTGTTCTGTCAGGCAATCTGTCTTTTTGCATAAAAAGCTCATGACCATTTTGAAATTGGGAGATTTGCCTACTGAGATTTCGGTACATCTTCATTGAAGACTAGAAGCTGGGTAATTGTAAAAGAAGTCCTTTATTGCATTGTTAGATCAGCCCCATGAAGGCAAAGATATCAGAGTCCATAGCAGAAGCCTCCTAACATGAAGTTTCTAAGTCCCAAGCAGCAGCTGCAGCTGCAGTAAAGGCCTCAGCAGTCTGTGTCCTGTGAGCATCTTGTCAGTAGCAGTGCATGCAGTAGCAACAACAGCAGCATCAGTGTTTTCACGAGTCCTCTGTGCGTGTGTTCTCAGAGTAGTGCATTTTATTCTAATTTTAGCCAATTAGGTACTGTTGCAATGTGATTCAACAGTGATCACCATCTCCAGGGAGGTTACAGCCACTGGCAGGGAAACAGATGAGAAGAATCCCTTTGTTAAGCTGAGAATCCACTTTTACTCCTGTGGGCCTCATATTTCTGAGTCTGAAAGGTTTTAGCCTGCTAGTAACAGCTGACTGCTTTCCTAAGGGAAGGTGTCTCAGGAGAGCTTTTCTCAAAACAATCTTGGTGTAAACAGCTGTCCTTTCTCAAACAGTGTAGTAGCAAGCATTGCTGCCTTCCAAACTGTTGACCTGAGTTTAGTTCCCAAGCTAAGCAAACACATTGGTGAAACTAGAGAGACAGCCAAATGCCAGTGGAGACAGGATTGTTTTGAGAAAGGACAGCTGTTTGCCAAGAAGATTGTTTTGATAAAAGCTCTCCTGAGAAACCTTCCCTTGGGAAAGCTGTCAGCTACTACTGGCAGGCTAAAACCTTTCAGACTCAGAAATATCAGGCCCACATATTCCCCCACCCCAGGCCAGGGAGGGGGTGAAGACCAAGAGAGTGAGCAGGGGCAGGGGCGTGGATTTTATTCAGAGGAGGAGTCTTAGGGTTTGGGTCAAGGGAGGAGATGACATAAGGACAGTAAGATCAGATTTCAGCCTCCTCAAAACGGGAGGACTCCACAAGGTACATACACAATTTTTCTATATCCTTGCAGGACCAATCCTAAGTTAAGACTGATGTGCATTAATTTCATAAATTCTTACACAAATTCTACGTATGAAGTTCTGTCTGTTCCATCTAGGAATTTCTAGCAAGGCTACATTATCTTTATTATGACTAGAATTTAACTAACTTTGCAAAAGGCAATATCACTGAACTATAAACTAGGTACTTGGTCTCCTTCTTACTTGCTAACACAGACTCTCATTTCTAAGGCACTTAAAAATCCTCTATTTATTTAAAACTAAACTTGCATTTCTACTTCATGTCTGTGTAAATTTATGTATTTTAGTTTTTCTGAAGGTTTTAACTCAATCCTCACACCACTGGACACTCATGAGCCTGTGTGAATGGGGTCCAGGGGTATTTGTACCCCAACATTTGCCCTTTCCAGGCATGTACAAGGGATTTGCTCCATTCTGAGCTCCCTGTCCTGCAGGATGAGCCCTGTCAGTGGTGAGCTGTGCTGGGCTGTGGTGGGTCCTGCCAACACCACCCTTGAGAGCTCGTCATCCAGGGGCTCTCCTGAGCCACAGGGCTGAGTGCTGCTCAGCTCCCAGCCTTCTGCTTATACACTCCTCCCTTGATCTTTGTCCTGGTTGTTTCTGGTGCACAAAACTGTAAAGCTGTATAAAAGTTGAATGGTTCTTGAACAGTGGCTCTGTAAGCTGCTGCTTGCAGCTGTGTGCTGGTCGTGCAGTGGGGTAGGGATGGTGTTGCTTCTCCTCCCTCCCCACTGGAAGTACTGGCAGTACTGGCCTGCTCTCCTGGCTTTTCTTTGACACCATCCAGTTTCCTGACAGAAATCTTTGCATCTGAATGTAAATTCTCTGCCTCAGGACCTGAAAACCCACCTGAATAAAGAAATGAAGTAAATCCCAATGATTCTCTGTCCTAGGGTCACAGCAGCAGCTGAGTGCTTGTATATATGCTTGTTAGAGATGCATGTAGAGATCCAAGCAGTACTTGATAATGCCTGCCTGCCTACCTCGTCCTATCCACACTGAGGGTCTCTTGGGAGACCTGGGATCAGTCCTGGAACTAGCATATGGGAGAGGAAGTCCTGAGGGAGACTTTGGAAGAAGGAGCTGGGGATCTTGTTTATGTGCTGGGTGGCAGGTGGGAGGAACAGTGGTGAAAGGAGACTATCTTAGGGCTTCTGTGGGCACTCTGGTCTGGGGACAAGACTTAACGGAAGGAACGAGTTCCTTTCTACTCTGATTAATGCTAAATGCAGCCACTGTTTCTTGCAATGCTTTGCCTCATTCATTTCAGAAACTTTCAGGAAGTGAAAATTTCTGAAATGAGAAACTCTCTTTCAATGAGATTTTATCAGATAGAGGAGAAAAGAAACCTCCTAACCAACAGATACCCCTTGTCATCATCCAGAAGCAACTTAGATTTGTCAGGATTAATTTCTGCCTTGATTTTTTGACTGTCATTAATTCATTTAGTTTTCCTTCTCAGGATGGAGAAGTACATATGAATGAGCTGAAAAATGGGAACACAGAAATGTTCTGGAACCCAACCAGCGAAGTGCGAAGGCAGAGACTGAAGCGCCACATTGTGCTGTTTGAGGAGCAGATGGACTTTGAGTCAGAGAGGTAGGGAGCTTGGGGAACATCCCACTGCTGCTTCTCTCCTGGGAGCAGGGCTCTGATCAGTAGGACTCCTCCAATTCCTCAGCACCTGCTTTGTCAGCACATATTACCCAGCTATTTACCTGTTTCTTTCCAGACTATTAACCCAGGGCTGAGAAATAGTAGAGGCTACATTTTATCTGCTTAAAATAACAATCCCACTTCCAGAGATCTTTGTAATTGCTGGAGCATTTTATGAAAGGGCAAGATGTCATCCTGAGGTTGGATATCTTGTTAAGAAGGTTTGTTTCAACCACAAGCTCTTAAAGTAGATGTAGAAATTGTGCAAAGTCCTGGCACCCACAGAGCAGTACTTTGAACCACGTAACAGGATTTTAAAATTTTAAAATTTTTAAAATCTCAGCTGAGATCTCTAAAGCAGTCTGCACCAGGCTTTGTAGGGTGATCTAGGTTGCCTAAAATTGTAGCTCTGGCACATTACTTAATGTGGTGGTTTGACCCTGGCTGGATGCCAGGTACTCACTCTCCTCTGCAGCTGGGCAGAGGAGAGAAAATTTAATGAAGGGTTTGTGAGTTGAGATAAGGACTGTGAGAAAATACTCATCACTTACCATCAAGGGCAAAACAGGCTCAACAATAAAATAAATCTATTGCTAAAAAATTCAGACCAGGATAATGAGAAGTTAAGTAAGCCCTTAAAACCACCTTCCCCCCACCCTTCATTCCTTCACAGCTCTACCTCCTCCCCCAATAGCACAAGAAGACAGGAGGGTGGGGTTTCAGTCAATTCATCACCCATGGCTTCTGCTGCTGCTCACAGGGAGGAGTCCTTCATTGCTGCACTGTGGGGTCCCTCCCACA
>VZUA01001424.1:0-10999 GCA_013401035.1 Horornis vulcanius | reverse complement strand
TAACATCAACACAAATGGAAGGAACATGAAGCATCATAACAGGAACTTTCAACTGTCCATGACCATGTACAAGACCATGACCAGACTGTGCTACTCCAGGATTTACAGACTGCACTGCCCAGACCAGCCACACCAGCGTTATTCACCTCCAACCACTACAGTCCTGGGGTGATCCTTCTTGTGTACAGCTCACCTCTGAGCCACCAACATGAGATCAAAATGCCATTTGTGCTGCTAGAGTCTTAGGCTGATAGAAATACTTCTGTATTTAGTATTTTACTGAAGAATATTTACTTTCCTCTCTGAAGTTACATATAACCATTACAAATATTTACATTAAAGATTTACAGCTGGTTCATAATATACAACACAACAATTTAGCTATAATTTTTAACCTTCTAATGTAAAAGTTTCAAACAACATGTTGCTATNATTTCAAAAACTCATGTTACATGATAAAAAAAAATGGAATGATGTCACTTTAATAACAATTACTCCAGGGAGTGTTGTTTTGGTTTTTTTAAACAAGAAGATTTCAACTTCTAAATCCCATCTGGTGCTACTACTAACATTTAAAATAGTCTTGAAAGGGGAAAAATACTTAGAAATAAATACACCTTTTAAAAACTTCCACAATTAACCATGTCAGAATATTTCTTTCCCACACAGGCTCAAGGAGACCTTGCTCTTCATCATCTTTCTGTGCTGAAATGCGGCGCAATTCAATCCATTCTTATCTTCTGATTTGTCATCCTATAAATAATGCTGTCATAGCCAGGATCCATGTTCCAGAGGTTGTAGGAGATAACTATCACAGCTAAAGCAAGACCTATCATCATCCACAGAACAATGTTGAAGATTACAGAGTAGTCGTAGTTATATGGATAGGCAAGGTTATATGGATTTTCTTTTTTACTCTGCAATAAAGAAAATATTTATTACTTTAAAGTGAGCTTGCACACCAAACATCCTGACTCCATCCAAAGTCTGAGCAACCTAAATAAGAGAGATGCACTTTTGTCTAGACAAATCTGATGCAAGGGCAAAGAATGCACAACAGTGATTATGTGAATGGCATCAGTGGAATCCCAAAGAAGGTGACAGGAAAACGAAACCCTAAGTGCTGAACCTGGGACAGAACAACCCAGGTGACAGCACAGGCTGGGGACTGAGCAGCTGGGCAGCTCCAGAGAGGGACTGGAGCTCCTGGTGGACAAGGGGGATAGGAGCCAGCAGTGCCTCTGGAAGGACACAGGACAATTGCATCCTGGATTGTGTCTGGAGTCCAGCCAGGGAAAACATGTTTTCCCACAGCTGGGAGGCAGGACTTGCATGCACTGGGGAGACAACACAGAAAGGCAAATTCTAACAAGGCACAAGGGAAAAAGTTTTCACCATGAAAGTGGTTAATGCTTTGAAGCAAGAGAGGCTGTGGGACTTCCAGGGATGGACTTTTCAAGAACTTGGCTGGACAAGAACCTGAGGAACTTGATCTAGCTCCTAAATTAGTCCTGCTTTGAGCAGTAGGTTGGACTGGATGACTTCCAGAGCCCTCCTCAAGTGAAGTTACTGAATGACAAAGTGAAGATCAAGACAAGTAAGTAAGCTGCACCCACACCTAAGTCACAGTCAGTATATTGGTCCTTAAAAAAAAGTTACACTCAGGAACTGACACACTTTGGATCACTTTTAATAAATGAGATGTAGAAAAATGCTCTACTACCTGTGAAGCCTGGAGAATGGAGCGAGTCTTCCTTGAGAGGGGAGAGTTAAACTCCTTCACAGCCACCACTTCTACCACTGCATTCCCACCATACAGATTAAACATCTCATCTGCAAACTGGAAAAGGTAAGGTGGTTTAACTTAAAGCCTAGACTGTAGCCAGGAATTAACCAGTTTTGTTAGCAAGATGTAGTAAAACAAAAGATGTCAGCTTCAGGAAAAATTATGGAGAGCTACAAAAGTTTACACTATTTTAGAATTTCACTAAGTGCCAACCATCCTGTGGTTTACAAGGCCTCTTTCAAACCCCCAGTCACTGTTCAGCAGACTGTGGCTTATGCCTGCTTTCTGGGCTGAAACTTACTCCTGTATCCCTTTTTACAAAAGGCCCATCCCCACATAATTTCCTAATTGTGTGTCTGTCAGTTCCAACAAAATATTTACATTCTCAAATTCCCACTGGGAAACCATGAACCTGAGTATTTTAATCTGGTCCAAATGCTAATATGTTTAATATTTAAATACATTTACTTAAGGTCAAAGAGGCCAAAGAGCAATACTTAGAGAAAACAAGTATTTGGCCTAGCAAATTGATGGTTTTGAATTTTTTTATCACTCTTTGGAAGCTCTCAAAAGTGACTGATCTTAATAAAAATTTAATTAATGATTATGTAAGATCTGCTGAAGAATTCCTTTCGTGAGCACACTGATTGATGAACAGCAGCTCTTTTAAAGTCTCAGAAATCTACATTTACACAGCTTTATGGGCAAGGGTAAACTAAACACTGCACCTTGGGATAAAGATATTTCCACATTTCCAAGAGCCTCTTTTAGAGAGACATTCTAGTGCTTTCAAATGCAAGTGTTTGTTTAAGAAAAACAAACATATCAAGTCATGTTGATACAAGGTTTCAATACACCCCTACTCCTTTATTCAAAATATCTACACACACTGTAGAATCATGCCAACACGTTCCAGTGAGGCAAATTGTAACATTCAATTTTACAACTAAACAACAGCATTTTAAAAACCAAACAACAAAAACAAGCACGAGGCAAGCCAGCACTAATGAAGCTTCTGTGTAGTTAAAATAAAAATTATTTTCTTAGTATTACCATAAGTTTTGTTCATTAGGTAGACAATATACCTTTTGCAAAGAGTCTACAAGAATTTGAGAAGCATCCTTGAACTGCTGAGAGTCTTCCCCATACCGTTTTCCAACCTCATCCAAACCAGACAGCTCCAGGGAATAAAGGTCTGGAGAGTGATCTTTGGCTAAGTGCTTGTGTCGAGACAGCTTTGGCACAACATTCAGGGCAGAAAGAAATTAATTCACACACAGGTTACTTTAAAAACATTTTGCACAAAATCGATTTACTTGGACTAATCCAGCCTCACTTTTTACAGTCATATTTCATAATTAGGAAATGGAATTCTTGCCAACAACTAGAAGACGTCCGTAATTGTTTCTTTTTTTAATTCTACAGAAGAAAGCAGATGATCATTATGTAGCATCTGTTCCCAAGATGAGGTTACATACACATAATAGAGTGTACTAAAAAGAAATAGAATACTTATTGACATCAGAATATTTGTTCTGTAATTGCCATGAAAATAAAACTCAGAGAAAACAAAAACATGTAACTAAAAAAACTTTGATACTATCATTTCTTTGCTTGAAGCTGGCCCTTGCAAAGCTCAGTAGGCTGCAACTTCTACCTTGTGCTGTCCATGTACAAAAGTAGTTTATCTGAGAAGTATCCAATAGTCAGAAAATCTAACCAATACAATCCCAATTATCTCAAAGGAGAGTAGTGATAATCTTGCATTTCTGCAAGTGAGAAGATGCAGCACTGATATTTGCCTGTACAAGACAACAGTCTCTGAAGACAAGGAACTTAATCCCATCTTCCCAACTACTTAAACTGCAGCACTTCTAGCCTGCAAAACAAAACAAAGTCTTTCTACCTCATTTTCTCAAGAGCCCCATTTCTCTTCACTAGCCCTTCACCTAACATGAATTTTTGAGTTTTTCCATGAATCTTTGTTCACTTCAGTAATTAAGGGCTGCAGCTTAAAGGGCACTCAGGAAAAGCCAAACCAAAATGAAACAAAAAGACCCACACACCACTGACCCACTAAAACAAACCCTAAACCACAGCAACAAGACAGCAGCTTCTTAGTAAAAAGATCCTCAGAATTAAAAGCTCACCCCCCACTGGAGCATTTCTACAGCATCACTATTCATGGCACAAAAGCCACTCCAGTTTTTTCAGATAAAGTGATGTTTTGAAGTAAAATGGTGGACAAGGCAAAGAACATTTCCTTAACTACCATTATACTTCTCAAGTTGGACACCAAAGAAAGCCCCAGCAAATTCTTCACTGAGTATTTCAGAATTCCCCCTGTTCTGACCAAACATAACACACAAGAAAACTACAGATGATTAAGGTTCTCATTTACAATTGCAGTGATGGGGCTGATACAAACAGAATTAATTATTTAAGCTGATGACACACTAGATTATGTATCACTGGTTGCCAAGTACCCTGGCTATGGCTTCTCAGCTTTAAAGATTTCTGAAGTTTGTGACAAAATGCAGGGGAAAAAGTTTCAAAACAGCTTACCAGGCTTGCAATATCATGTAGGACTTGAAGTTCTGACAGAAAAAGCAAGTCAACCTGAGGGAAGAGGCAGAGACAGGTATTTCCTTTGATGAAAACCAAGTTAGGGAAGTCTTGTTTTGCAAGTATTTTGTAACAGTTGTCTGCTACATCAGAACATACTAGAAGGAAGTAACTCTTTCAATAAAGTTACTTAGAAAAAAAAGTTTGAACTTAGTTAATTCAGTTAGAAAAAATCAGGAATGCGCTCTTAGCAAAGAAAGAGGGGAAAAAAAAGTGGGAAAGGAGAAAAGCACAAGCTAACTAATATTAGAAAAAAATCCCACAGAAATTGCCAGAGATGAATGGCTTTTTACCTCGTTGTTCCTGCTGAGGGAGTTGAGCGGGAGGGAGCTGAGGATGGAGCTGTCCTGGAAGAGGCGGTTCCGCAGCTGGCGCAGCGTCACCGAGAGATCCTCAAACACAGCGTTGGCCTTGCCCACCATGTACACCCTCTGCAGGAACAGCCACTCCTTACTCACAGCACAGGATCCTTCTCCAGTCACACACCAATAACCAATCATGTTTGCAACCCCCAGTCCAGAATTTCATGGGATCAACTGGGTTTGCTCCAGCCACACGAGTGGAAAAAGGTTTCCCTATTTGGGATATGTGGAAACAGGAGTGAAGCAATACTCACTTCCTCACTGGGGGCCAGCTGCAACACCACGGGCATCTCCTCAGAAAACAGAGTATGGATGGCATTTGCAACACTGTCCAGACTGAAAGGAACAGCCTGGAAAACAAAGTCTAGTCAGATTTTGGGGTTAAACAGGGGCTAGCTAATCTTAACCATAAAAGAAAAGGGTATGCACATTTCCAAAGTGATAATAAGTAATAGGAACCCATGTGCAAAACAAAACATCACCTGTCTATCTACAAACAGACATTTTATTTATATGGCAGACACAATATACTCTGAAGAATTCCAAGAGACCATGAGCATGAATTAAGAGGATTATTTAGGCTTAGACCATAGCCTTGTTTATCAGTAAAACAAGACCAACAAATATAGACGCAATGCAAAAGGGAAACAAACTCACTACAAATGGAAAACTATGAACCACAAAAACCTGATGGGTGAAAATATACCAGCAGAAAGACCAACTGCTGAAACAAAAAAAGACATATATAAAAAAAACCTACTAAAAATAAGAGAAATGCTAGCACAGTATAGTGCCATTACTGGCAAGCTAATGGAACTGTTAGTTTTTTTAAACACTTACTTGTGTGTTTTATTAAAAAAAGATGCAGAATGGCACATTTCCATTCACTACTTAAAGTGCCCTATGACAGAAGAGGCAATGGCATCGATTTAAACCCAGGAAATTTTAACTTAACACAAGAAAAAAAGTTTTTTACTCCGAGGCTGGTCAAATACTGGCAGAGGTTGCCCAGAAGTGATGGAGTCTCCCTCTGTGGAGATGCTCATATCCTGACTGAACACAGTGCTGGTCAGCCTGCTCTGGCTGATCCTGCTTGATCAGGGCATTGGATGAGACCATTTCCAGAGTTCCCTTCCACCTAAAGGATTCTCTGTTGCTGCAATAAGCCTGAGAAGCCTTAGCAAAGACAGACAGTGATAGCTAAATGTAACATGTGTTCATTTCTACTTGATACAATATAATGCAACGGTGTCTCTAAGTGTTGTATTTCACAGTCAAGTACTTGAGGAAAATTCAAAAGACCACTTAGAGGGTGATAATCAATCCATATAAAATGTTATCACACACTCAGCTGAAGCAAAAAACTTAACAATTCTGATTTTGAAATATTAAGTTAGCGTGGGAAGAAGTGGATTGGTACAAAACTTAAAATTAGCTGTATTTCAAGGAGAACATGCTTTGGTCAAACACAGCATGTTGAACTGAACTCAACACAGGAAGCCCTGGGTGATCCCAAGGGTCTCCTACCTTGTACAGAATCCTGACTGGGTTATTGATCGGTTTAGGGGATATGCAAACTTCAAGGGAAGTAGGAAATAAGTGAATATCAGGGACTACAGCAGAGAATCATGTACTTGTCATTAGACCACAGGAGTCCCAGGAATCAAGTGACAATTCCAAATGTGGATACTCACATTCTCAATGGGGTAAGAAAACCCCTTCAGAGGCAACTTGTCCACGCCCTTCACTGTCACCAGCACAGTGGCTTGTGGCCGGTGAAAGAGATCACCCACGCCCAGCCCAGGCCAGGGGAGGTCCTAGTACAAAATAACAAAAGAACAAAAAAAGTTGTATTTCACAGGCAAAGAGAAGAGTTCTTCCCACTATTAAAGCAAAACAACTTATTATCCTGTTAATGCCTCTGTGGACGACAGCCCATTGGAAATTTCACGGGTAAGTTAGTTAATACTACACTGCTTTCATCCTGAGTAATGCCAGTCAACCATGAAGGAACTGTTAGTTTAAAAGCTGCCAGTAACTTCATAGCAAAGTCTACACTTAAGACATTATATATAATGGATACATGAGAAGATATTTACCACAATTAAATTATAAATACTTTAGTCTGTATTTAGTAAGTGAAGGCTAAACTTAAAAAACCCACTAACATCTTGATATTTTCAGTACAAGAAAGAAACAGGGTGGAAAGGAAGGGGAAGAGAGGGATGTGTCAATCACAACAACAGGCAACTAAACTTAAATGTACAAATTTTCACAGAAATACAAAAAGATTTCTTAGTAGCTTACTACAATTACAAATCAGTAAGACCGCAGCGGAGGCTGACTGGTTTATTTAGGCACAAAATACAAACTCATCTGTCTGGAATAAAGGCAAACAGCTGTCCCCATTTGTGTAAATGACATAACTGCCCTTTTTATTGAAAGGCAATTTTATTGCATTTTAGAATTAAATGTCATTGACATTATGATTTGTATCACCTCGCAGAAACAAAGGAAAAACCCTTTAAAGCATCATCAGGGACAAAAATGGGGTTTGGTTTTGTTCTCCTTTAACAAGGGAAGAATATTGAATGACTGTTTCTGAGAATTCCCAATGTAATGCACTAAGAATTCCAAATTCTCTACAATGGCCTTGCTGCACTGTCAGTTTATGTTCCTAGACTACAGCTTTGATGTGAGCTGCCAAAGAAGTGCCTGGGCCCTGCAGTACTCTCCTTACCAGGGCTGGAAGCTGCCCACAGAGTGATCTCTGCCTTAAGGACAGCTTTCAGGAACTCTCAGTTCCAGGGCTGAACTGAATAATCATTCAAACACTTCCTTCCCTGCCTGCTTCTAGAGTTTGAATTATTAGTAACAGAGAATTATTTCTAAAGGATGCTACAGACCCATCACAGCAAATGAATCCCAAGCTGTGGCAAAGGCACAGAGTGAGTACTGAAACACTTCTTTCCATGGTACCCATGACATATCTCTGGATCACCAGGATGCCAAATGGACAGAACAGGTCAAACTCCACTGGGTGTTTTTATATGCAACACACACAATACCATTCAATACATTGGTTTTTCCAGATAAAATAATCAAAATTTACTCCTCAGTCATGCTACTCACACAAGTTTGTTACTAGTTTGATAACAAAATAGCAGAATTAATTGACAGCAAGGTATTTTCAAATTCCAAAACACAGGCTAAGCAGCCTTGCATTCAAACCAGCCTTATCAGACCTCTTGCCTAGCTGATGTATGGAAGAAATGGGAACTGGCTGACCTCACCAGCACTGTGAGAATGCCTCAGCCTGCAGACTTCAGTATCTGGCTGCACACAGACAGTGTCAAAGATATCTGGCTATTACACTTTAATCTACTGCTTCAACAGCCACTCATCCCTGCTGAAGCCCAGCAAAAAAATTCAGTAGGCAAGGTGGAATCAATCCAAGGGCTCCTGCTCACGTGCCCCACTTTACATTGCTAAAGTTATACTGGAATACTTAATGTGGAGAAATGCTGCCACAAATCATGTTTCCAAGGTTTTGGATTATTTCCTAAGTAACCAACATACTTGCTCTAACTCTGCTCAGCAGACAGGCTTGCTGACCTGACAATGGCTGCCTTGCCAAGCCATTTCTCAGTTTTCATATTACCCAGGAGCAGAGCCCTACAGAGAGCTTGTGTACAAGAAGTGACAGTGGTTCCACAGATTCTCAGTTTGTGACCATGGATGGGGGAATACAGCACACAGCTGGGTTACAGAGGAACTGAGCACTGGAAAGCCTCTGCAGGCTTCCTTCTACAGCTGGTGACTCAAGTTAGCCAGCTAGCACAGCTTCTGACTGCTCATATGACCCACACAGCTCTGGAAACCACAGCTCCTGGAAACCACCTCTGTCAAGTCATGCACTCCTCAAGACAAACAGGGCAATATTTTATATATTCCAGCACATGACAGGAAGGTTTGCATCTTGAGTGAGCAGGTCTGTAGCTTTAGAGGCGTTTCACAATCAAGACCTGGAACCTACTTCTTCAACAGAAAAGCCCATGGTCAATGCAGCAACATCTGGGATCCGCTCGCCCGGAATCGGCCAAGCTCCATCTCGGAAAACAACCGACTGAGGTGATCGTAAGATACTGAATTCACCACCACACACACCTGAAAAACAGACATAAAGAGCTGTCACAGTTCCTGCAATCTTTTTCTTTACATAACAGAGAAAAAGATCATATTTGAGCTTTCATTTCTTCTTCCTCCCTCCCATGCCTATCAGTTTATGGAAAGCTAGGAATGAGAACTGATCATTTTAATGCTCTGAAATACAAAATAAGGTTTCTACACAGCAATGACTAAGATTTAACAGATTCACATTAATGAAAGCAAGACAATTATTCAAACAGCAACACAGCACAGTTCTGTGTAACAAGCTACAAGTAGTCTTACAGTTCAGACCTGGTAAAGTGAACTCTCAACGGAGCCAGGCAGACGCCAAAATCACATTAAGCTCCCAAAGCAACAAGACAACTCTGTTTGCTTCCAGGACTGCTTGACACAACACCTCTGCTGATGCAGGCAACAGCCAGAACCACTGAGCCCAGAGCCAGGAAGTCCAGTGGAATTTGTCAGTGCTGGCTTAAACCAGGCACTGCCAGGACAACCTGGTTCCTGCAGAACAGCTCTGGTGTCCCGGCTCTGCCTCCTGCACCTCAAGACACCATGAGATGTGTGACTTCCTTGGATGCAGCACTGGACCTGAGCTGACTGTGTGGAGCCACAATCTGTAAGACTGGGTTTTCACTCCTCTGGGATCCCCCTCACTCTCTTCCCCATTACCCTGAATAGCAAAGTTGACTAAAGGCGTATTTCTAAACTGTTTTATGATGACAGTAATTTACTGCATAATAAAGTCAGAAAGGACTCCACAGAAATAAGAGAAGGACTTGTTTCAACCTGGCTTCCTATTCTAAAGTCACTTAGGCACAGCTGCAACTCTGTGTGCATGAAAATTTATCTAAAAAAATTTTAAAACTTATTTGGTGTATATAAGCAGTAACATGCAGAATGCAAAATTTCAGGCATGTCCTCCCCAGTGAGCAATCTGTGTAGGTTACCACCAGAAAACTGATTTGATACAAGAAAATCAAGTAAGAGTAACAACTATTTGCAGGCCTGTATGTTCAAGTTCTAATTATACAATGAATCTGACTGCATACCTCAAAATTACATGAATAAGGTAACTGTCTAAAGAAAATAGAAGTATTTATTTGTATGACCACTGAAAATTGGTTACCAATCCAAGCAGTGACATGGAATAGTTTTCCAGGGCATCTACAAATCTAAAGGCTGTTTACAAAACAATGCAACAGTAAACTGACGTGTTGTGCAGCTAAAAACTTCCCTAATATTAATTTAACTAATGTGACCTTGAAGATGCTGTTCCAAAGCCTGGCTCATGATGTTGACAGTAAATCTGAGCTATGCTATGATAAACACACCAAAGGACAAAGTTCTGAGATGCAGGCTGGGGAAAGGGGCAAAAGGAAGGAAAGAGGCCAAAACAAGTGATATTCATGGAGTAGATTCAAGAATTTATTTAAACTGATGTGTTCCTTTGGTAGCCTGCTACCCATTTTAATGGTGGATCAACCCATATTTTGAAGGGCAGAAATGTTTCCCAGACCAAATTCTTTAAGTAAGAATTTACAAAATGGCTACAAATCCATAGGATTTCAGATGCTGCTCTCCACAAGGCTGTTACACAGTCACATTATTTAGGACAAACTGGCTTACTTAGGGCAGGACTGCTCAAGTGGATAAAATCAGATAAAACCCTTCAAAACTGAATTTCCCTCACTAGAACTTGTTCAAGACTACAACAATTAAAACTAAATTTGAAGTTGGGAACATCAGCACATTCTCTCCAGTTGCCTACAGAATAGTTAACCTAATTCCTACCCTGCCAAAGTTGTACCTCAGGTTCTCAAAAGCCTTTGTGAACCTGGAGAGCTGAGGAGCACTGACTGAGAAATATTTACAGGGCCTGGAAGTGCCATCACAAGCCTGACTCACAGCAGGTAACAGAGAGGCTACAGAGACCACAGACACAGCTCAGCAAAACGTGAGAATTCATACAAAATAATAAAATTATGTGTGTCTGTCACAGGATCATCAGAGTTGGAAGAGATCTCTAAGACATCAAGTCCAACCATCAACCCAG
>VZUA01001420.1:15767-29125 GCA_013401035.1 Horornis vulcanius | reverse complement strand
ATATTCCCACTTTAAATTCTCCCCTCTTCAACTGAAACTTGTAGTGTATCAAATTATGATGATTTAGAAAATTATAGTGCCTACTCCCATTTCTTATATCTTTTTGTTTTATGTACTAATGTCATATTTTAAGCAGAATTTTACACTAGTGTACCACATTATGATTATTAAGAATACTGAAACTTTGGTTTAAATATTTCAAAGGTAACCATTATTTGCAGCTACAGCCTTTCACCTCAGTCTGAAGCACTGCTGTTGTGGTTGCATGTGAACTGTAGATATGCTGGGTACAAATTTGTATATCTGGATTATATGTTTATAAAACTGTTAGTGGTAATTCCACTTGTAAAAGACCTCAAAATTGAAAAATGCCAACTTTCTTTTTTAAACAGAAATTCTGTATTCTTTTCAAAGAGCTGCTTACTGTATCTACTAAGAAAAAAATTACATTCATTCTCAACATTTCCAAACTTTGATTGACAGATGAAAAAAATCAACAGCTTAGAGTATATATTTGTGCAAAACCAATTTAAAAGAATAATTATTTTTAAAAAAGAAATTATTTAAAACTAAAGAAACCTGAGCAGTTTGAGCAGCACTGAGGAAGTGAATTAAGTTATTGTCTGGTTTCCCATACTGCATTACTTGCTCTTAATCCACTTTATCCAAAAACAACAGTTACACAAAACAAAATGCTGACACTCCTGTGCCCCTGAAAAAGAAAACCTAAGAAAACAGATCAGGGATGTTTCACACAGAGCCTCTCCACAAACTTGCAGTCACAGCATGGATGTGAACCCACATAAATTCTGTGAATATAATAACTATTATAAAATCAATTATAACATTTAGGGATATGTGTGTTGTCTCTCTGAGCTAGACCTACCCTTGTCTCTTCAGATCTTTATGATAAGGAAAAAATACCCTCAGCTTCCCTCTGGGACACTTGTGGTAGATATTTAAATGGAAGGTGCTTCAGACAGGGAGTTATGGTTGGATCCCAGATACTGCAGCAGTGACCAGGGTGGACAATGACAGAACACCATTCTTTTGGTTAACAAACCTAATGTTAGAAACAGGTTCATAATCTCTCTACTCAGGTGACATAAAACTAGTTGGCTAAAAGAATTGCCTATGCACAGTTGAGAAGAAGTTGCAGTTTACTGTATCTTTAAGAACAGAAGATGTCTCTGGCTTTATTTTTGAACCTTGGTGCCTTCTGATTAGACTTTTAACTAAACTCAGTAGTTTGGCTCTTGGCAAACACTGTATTTTGTGTATTTTGTACAGCAAAGAAAGCTGTATTTTGTGAAGAATTCTGGTGCTCAGCTATCCTACCCTCTTCTCCTGGGACACAAATCACCATGGAGCAGTTGTTCTTTTTTTACTTCTATCCTTGTAACTTCTCAAGCCATTTAACATTGTACATCACCTCCTCCCCACTGTGGTTAGAAAGTTTGCAACCTGCAGGAACAGCTTATTTTGAGATGAAAACTTTCAGGCTCTTGGCTATTAACATGAAGCAAAACTGGCTCCTCACCCAGATGAGAGACTAATAAATCTTCCTTTCAAGGAAGCTGTTTATGGTAGAATAATGAGTCCTAATTTACTTAAAAACTAACCAATGAGATCTTGATCTGTACCCATAATTACAACTCCTAAACTGTCCTTGCTCTTAATTTTGAGAAATAAGCTATGAGTCACCTGTGAGATCTTCTTGTGCTTAGGCAGTTTCTTCATTAAACCATCTGCTCACTCTAAGATTTTAGTGTTTTGAGAAGGAACATTTCACTCCTGACATCAAAGCATTTGACCTCTGAACCTCTGGTGCCAAGAATCTTCCAGGGAAGGCCTGTCGTCTGGGAGCAAAGTCTTTGACCTGCAATCATTTTTCTCAGAAACACACATCAGGCTGTGTTCTCCTCACAGAAGGGAGGGAAGCTACCTGGGGATGTTTGGCAATGTTTTCCACACCTTATTCTCAATAAATAATCTGAGCACACAGTCACCTCACGGCATCAGAGAAGTCTGGCAGGAATTCCCCAGGAAGCACAGGCAAGCAGAGCAGTGAGACTTTTTGCCAGTGCAAACAGCCCACAGGGAATGGGGATATCTGTATAAACACAAAAATATGTGCTGGAGCCCTTTATATCTGTGCTGCCTCTTCTAAATAGAGCAGGAGAAGTGCTTTCTCTAAAGCCAGAGTCTTTATGGACTCTTTATCTATCTAGCCAGATGCCACTGGAGCAGAGGCCCTGATTTGTTTTACAGGTTCTGTATCCTATGACTTATCTGTTGTTAGTCCTCAGTCCCTCCATGCCATCCCACAGCTTTAAGCCAGTGATTTTTCCAGTCAATGGAGCTACTTAAACTCCAAAGGTAACCCAAGGCCAGTCCAATGTTGCCTTGAATATCTGCAGGGATGGGGCATCCACAACTTCTCTGGGCAACCTGTGCCAGGGCCTCACCACCCTCACAGTGAAAAATTTCACAGACATGCTGTGAATAAGGTACCAAACCCTTCAGTTCTCGCCGTCTGGGAAACAAAAGAGCCCTTTAGCAAATATTTCACAGCCAGAGATTTTGACTTGAGCATATTCTACATGAGCAAACATTACAAATCATATTTCCTACACATGGAAACAAGCACACACAACAAATCAGGGCATTTTAAAGAACACAATTTTTCAATTATTCCATTTTCTTCCCCCCACCTCTAGCAGTGCTCATATTAAGTTTCATCAGCCACTATCTCATACTTTGGATAATTCCCTTCCCTTGAGGGAAGTGCACAGCCCCTTCAAGAGGTACATCTGCTTTGGCTACTGCACTCAGCGAACTGGATCCACACAGCTCCTCTAGGCAGATGGACAGGAAATCCACTTTCCTTCAGTGGTTACAGCAGAAGGGCTTTGTCTGACTGGAACTTGCCTGGTGTGGCTGTAAAATAACCTCAGGCTCTTGCCTTTCAGGCTGTATTTGTGAGTTATGATGGGGCAGCTTCCCCTCAGCTCTGGGCCCAGGTGCTGGCTCCCCATCCCCACCTCCCCACACACAATGCCACATTGTTCCAGTTTCTGCATCAAGGAAGGATTTTCATACACTACCAGACTCTTACACCATTGTTCCCTTCCTCTATACCATAATTGTTATTTTATTCTTTTCAATAACTCTTAGACAGGGATAAGCTTCCAGGGTTGTCTGGAAGCTCCTCTGGGAACAGATTGCAGAGGAGATAATGGGAGTGAGTAACAGAGAGGATGGTGACTTCATACCACGGGGGTTTGAGTCGTGTTTCTCTTTCCTTATTAAAGAAGAAAACATTTTTTCAAGGCTCCCTCAGTCACGCTGAATATCCCTGGCTTTGGGGCAGGAAACAGACACGTGAATTGACATGCTTTCTTACAACCTTTAATTTTTAGTTCAGTGAAAGTTTATTATGACCCAGACTCATACCCTAGGTTAATTTGTCACCCAGAATGTCATATGTGAAGTATTTCCTGCACCCAGGAATTTATCACCAGGTGAGTGTTAGCCCAGCAATGCTACAGTTAAGGTGATGATTGTAAAGACACCCAAAAAAGGATTGTTTCTTCCTTTCAACACTCACCACAAACATCCTAACAGTTTTATACTTCCATCTACTTTTAATTCTGTATTTCTATATTTTGATGCTTATCTGTATATCTACATTTCAACACTTCACATTCTCTGTTTCTTTCATGAGAGATGATCAGGAAAAGTGATATAACTGTTGAGAATCTGTGCAGTTTCCAACTTAAAAAAAAATCTGTCAGATCTAATTGCTCTATCCACTTTTCTTAGCTGAGGAGGACAGGCCCCTGGTCCCAGTGTCAGGGTATCTTACAAATCTAGACTGGAAGTTATTTTCCAGTGAATAGAAGTATAACTCTCCATAATAATCATCCACAGTTGTTTTTGTCTGAAGTTAATTGAAAAGGAGATTCTGGGGGAAAGTGTAGCTCAAGAAACCAATCTTCATTCAAGTATACAAGCATCCAATACTCTATTCTATGATTATATCTAGAAATGGCACGAAGTATAAAATGAGGCCTCTTACTTAAAAGTCCTGGCAGCATGGACTTGTGTCAGGCTACTTGCTGTCTCCAAGTCACCTGTATTTAGCTGGATTGAGTTATGAAATCTTTAAAGTATCCCAATAAAAAAATAAATCTATTCAAAAGAGGATAAAATAATGAGGTGAGAAATTGTCTGTGTCAAGAAAACGTTTTAGGCACATCTCTCACTGGTTTGTTTGCAGGAGAAAACACAGACACAACTGGAGCATGTTTCCCATTACAAGACTTAAGGGTTCTTGTCTGCACTGAAGAAATGTTTATACTGCTGGGTTCCAGTATGAATCTGGTTTATATCCTGTGAATGCTCAGGGTCCTTCACACACTCCAGGCAGGAAGTCTTTAATGCACACACTGAGAGGACATTTTCAACTATTCGAACATTAAATAAATAAGCGTGAAAAAAAGTCGTTCTACTGCAATAATTAAATTCTTCCTGTGTCTTTACAAGATTTCTGAAAAAGAAAAACCAAGCCTCCCAATCCTGGCAGAGCTGTTTAAAAAGTCCAAGAAGTCCATAAGGGAAACAAACTCAGTGGAAGCCCATCCATTTACCCCTTGCATTTTGTAGCACCATCAGGTATTATTTAAGAGCAGAGCCTCACAGTGCTTGGCTCAGAGCAGGCCTGGTCACAGAGACATTTTGTCATTTAAAATAGGCAAGCATCAAGAAGAAAACCAAAATGGTCACGTGTATGTACCCTCCTTCCCAAACTGCAAAGTGGGGACCTGCCCAGTGCTGGAAGAGGCATCTGGAGTCCTTGTCTGGTTCAATATTGATCTTCTTCAAGGGATTAAATGTGGCCCACATTATCTCATGACTTTTACACATCACAGTTCCTTTTTTTTGTGCATTGTGAGAATTTCTCAGCCACTAACAAGATGAGAGAATAGCTGGAGAGGAAGCTGTGCCTGAAACTTTCCAGAGCTGTCACTGGATAATATTCTTAGTAATCACTTGATAATGCTCTAACTTTTGGTCAGCCCTGAAGAAGTCAGGTGGTTGGACTCAGTAATTGCTACAGGTCGCTTCCAAATGAAAAAAATCTCTTCCAGTTGCAGTTGCTTTGACAGCTTTTACACAGATGAATATGTAGGAAAAATATAACTCACCATATGGAAAACAATACAAGGGTAATAATGTTGGATTTGTAATCTGTGTACAACTTCAAATATGGAACTGGGCTTGAATTTTCACTTTCCTTCACAGTTGCCAGGGCCTACTTGACTCGCATTATTTTTAAGAGAAACTGATCTCCCTTTTTTACAGTCTCTGCTGTAATTTCTTTGTGTCTCTGCCAGAATCAAGATGAGGTGACGCCAAGAAAAAGGATGAGCTCATTGCATTTAATAGTATGAGGTTTCACAAATAAAAACTACATTACTCAATTGAGAAGTAGTCAGTGGTATAAAACAGGCTTAAAGGCAGGTAGCTTTAATTGGAGACAAAAAGAATTGATTAATTTCTCATGCTGGTTGTCATTAGTGAACTGATCTGATTAGCCTTCTGTAGGGATGGAATTTTAGATTATTCACCATTATTGTATTGTTACTGCACTTTAATGATAACATTAAAAGAACAAGATAAATGTTGTTGGTAAAACAACATGGTGAAAGCAGTGAATTATGGGAAAGAGTCATTTGGATTTTCCTGTTCAAATCCAAGGCATAAATCTCAGCTTCAGAAACAATGGGTTCAACACTCTTTCCACAACTTTTTGATTTCTAGCATCGCACTGAGCTCATAAAGATCTTATTCCACAGAACACTGAATCCTTCTTAGTGGTATTCTGCCAGTTCAGAAGAATCTCTCAAACCTGAGGAATCTGTTGACCATCAGCTCTACACCAGTGCATTTTCCAAAAAAAAAAAAAACCCAGAGGCAGTCTATTCTGCAGGTCCCATGCAGCCTTTGCCATGTGTCACATGAAAATGGAAGAGCCTTCAAGAGGGACAGTTGGGGTGCCTGTAATGCACATCTGAGCTCATGATATGTTTGACTGGGTGCTAGATTCTTGCACAGGGTACAACTGAACCATTTTGTGCAAGGCAGGCAGCCACAGGTGTCACAGATCATCTCACTCTCTTATGGGAGCAAAATTTAAATAAAACTTACGGATCCGTGGCTTTCCTGTATCCTTATGAAAATCCTTTACCTATGCTGCCAAGAATGCCATGACTCCTATCTGGAAAGCAAAAGGAAGATCTGATCCCTTCTGTCTCCTTCACTCTCCCTGCAGCACAACTGGACCAGAATCCCCTGTGGTGTCTGCTCCAGTGTCTCACTGGCACAGAATGACCTAATTTGTTATGGCTGCTGAGAACTGAGAGAAATTAAATCCAGGGTCTGTAGTTAATTGGGGTCAGGTTGAGATGATTTATGACCTGAGGAATGTACTCACTCTTTACACTATCATACAAACAACACTATCAATTGGACTCAGCAACCTTTGGAATCAAATAGAAATCAGGATTTTCCAGAAAACTATTAGTAGCAGAGGCAGGACCCATGGGAGAAGGCAAGCTGGTGAGCAGATGAGGCTGTATCTAAACACAGAGCCAGGTTCTCTTCCCACACTCTTGATCAATTACCCTCCAAATCATGATTTATTGTGATTCAGAGGAGAGATGGAATAGGTCTATGCCAAGGAAATTTCATCTGTCTGGAATTTGACAGGAAGGAAAAAAAAAAGTTTGAAAATTTCAGAGGAAGCTGGGATTTGTCCCAGTTACAGTGTCTCTGTCTTCACTCAGCCAGCTCATGTTAGCAAGTTAGGCTCTCTAAAAAATAGTGGCAAATGCTTTTCCATCAATCAAGAACCTCGAGTTTGGTCCCAAGTCAGTGGCTGTGCAGTGCAGCCCAGACCCCAAACAGCAGGAGCCTTCAGCAGCTTCCCCCATGCCTTTTGCAGGATATCTTAAATAAACATCTTTCTTTCTTTGTGGACTAAAGAAAACAATTAGAGAAGAGTTACTCTGTTTGCAAGTTCAAAGCATTTTATCACACTTCACCAGTTAAGTTGAACATGAAAATAGAACTATTCCATACTGTTATTCTTTTGGGGGGAAGAAAATAATAATTTCTTTTTCTTCCCTAATTAGGGAATTAGGAATTAATTAATTAATTAATTAATCTCTGCTTCTTCATTTTTCCTAACTTTGTGTCCTGGTTTTGATTACACAAGGTGTGGCCATTCTTGTGCCTACTGAAACCAGGGACTGATTGGATTTGTTCTGGTTTTTAAGTAGAAAACTCATCTCTATTCTGCTAATGTCTATCAAAATAGGCAGGGAAAGTGAAGGAGAGAAAGAAAAATTGCTGCAATCCCAGGAGTGGAGGTTATAAAAACTCTCCCCATGGGTTTCTGTGCTTCTTATTGAACAGTTTTGCTCACACACACCTTAACCTGCCAGCTCAGTGAAAGTGCATCAACCCTTTACCTTCCCTGAGGGTGTCTTTGCATCCCACAGAGAAATGAGCTCAGAACATGTAAAGCTTCTGAGGAAAAGGAGTGGCCATTACAGAGAGGTGCAAACTGCTGTGCAAGGGCAGGGATGGCTGACAGTGCACAATCCAGTCTGCTGGAACCATCCCTGCTGCATCCCAGAGCCTCCATCCCAGGGCACGTGCTGGGAGAGCAGGAGAGCACCAGGCTGAGGCATCCCCTGCCCTCAGTGGAAGCCCAGAGAGCTGCAGCTGCAGCACAGGAAACTCTGGGAATGTGCCTTTGCCCTTATAAATCTTTCTGACTCACTCTCATCTGCGGGATTGGCAGTGGATGCAGAGTTGTGGCAATCACTACATTTGGCAGAGCTCTTTGCTACCTGCAGTTTAACTCCCAGGCAAGCAGACTGCAAAAACACAGGGTATTTATTCAGCTGTGCCTCTCTGGTGTATCCTGGGGAGAAAAGGTATGTTCTGGCCTCTTTAATCACTTCATTCTTTGCTGGAGTAAACAAGAGGAGCCACGGGGGGTTGTCTTTGCTTGTGAGGTTCTGCTGTGCACAGGGTTTGCTGCAAGAGACGCCTTCGCTGTCAGAGCACAAAGTTCTTGCTCTGGGAGGAGGGAGAGATGAGCTGGGGTGACTACAGATGTTGGAGGGAATGCAAAAAAGGAACAATGGTCCAAACAACTGCTTTCCATCCCTACCAACAGACCAAGCACCATCTTAGCTGGTGCAGCCTGTGCTGCCTGCAGGGTGGGACAATTTGGTAGCACAGACACTGAAAAGGGACCAGAGCAAGCCAGGGCTCTGCTGGGATCCTGACATTGTGCCCTGGGCTTTGCTCCAGCACCTCTGCAGCTTTCAGAAGGGGCCACTGCAGCCTCTTGTGAAGGGAAGTGCTCTGAAAAGGAGAAAAGTGCTGCAATAACATGAGCAGACAGCAGAGCTCCCTAAAAAGCACCTGGACAATTCACTACCCTGAGTTTACACCAAAAACTCTGGCAAATAGAAGTCATTGGAAGGTTCTTTAAAATATTGCCAGAACTGGTTGGGAAATTTGTGCTTGTTTTCCTTTTTCCTGTAAGCAAGACCTGAAACACTCCTACATGCTGACAATTATTACAAAGAAAAATAAAAGTTTATTTCAAAAATTTGGATTATTGTTTTATTTAGGGCTACTAAGAAAGAGTAATTTCAGTTCAGAGCTGAGGAATTTTGACACTGTTGTTGCCCTTTACACAGAAGGTGAAGACAGAAGGAAGAATGGGATGTGGCTGGGCAGGCAGAGGTGCAGGAGTGCCTGCAGCTGCAGCAGGGCTGCAGGCTGTTCCTCAGCACCCCTGCACTCCAAAGCATGCAGAGCAGGGCACAGATCTTGGCCAGTGGCATGTAAGGTACCAAATGTGAAAGGACAAGATGTTGCCTTTTATCAAAATTCACAGTCAGGTTACTTGCCCCACATAAAGATATCCAGAGTCAGAAAAAGGAGACATGATTACTTCTTCAGAACCAGGAGTGGACTATTGTATGAGGCACATTTATGTAACCTTAAATGGCTTTTAAGCAGTGAATTTAAAATGAATTTAATGTGTAATACACATTATGTTTGTCTATCTTTAGGTTTTCAGTGTGGCACACAGCAGTTTGTGTGGCAAAGCAGCACCAGCCCCACCCCAGCAGGGGCTTCCCTCAGAAAGTGTCAAGTGCTCCAAATGGATCCCTCACTTCTTCCCCTCACTAAGATCTCCCTGGAAAACCTACTTGGCCAAACAACAGGACTAAACAGCTTTCAGAGAAAAGAAGGTAAAATCCTGATAAAGTAGGATCCTCTTTTCAGACTTTCAGAATCTGAAGTTTTAATGTAATGATTACTACAGGTAATTTCTGAGATACAGAAATATCTCGATGACCTTCCAGGCCCACGGCAGCTTCTTTACAAAACAAGTTTTCTCAAATTGCAATTCTGTGGATTTTTCTCACCACTTTCAAAAAGAGCAGAGGTTACACATGTTTTTCACACAGTCTTCCAGTGCACATATGCTTTCTCCCCCCATCCCTTTTCCGCTTACAGGGAATAAAAAAAGTCAGAGGTAGCAAGTGAAGATAAAGGTAAAAAGGCCTGAGTGTCCCTGGGGGCAGATTTGCTGTATTACTTCCAATACTTTTAAAATTGAAAATGTGAAAACACATTTGACTGATACTTCTACTTCTACATGGATATTCTTAGCTTCTTTACTGTGATTTATATGCGAGGATGAATCTGTATTGATTGATCAAGACCTAGCTCTGGATAATGAATTTTCCTAGATATTAGACTTGTTTTGCATCACTGAATTTCTCTTCATTTTTAGATAATGAATGGGGATGGCTTAGCATTTAAAAAATAATAAAGGAATTGAATCAAATTAATCTTAGCTGGAATTTATTGCAAAGCATATTCTGAATTTTCTGATTTTTCAGGAGGTCTGTGTTAATAACTTCTTTCAATATGCCTTTCCCAGTTTTGTTGCCATTGAATTATGTTCCTGGGACTGTTGGATCCCCATTTAGCTTCTCAGACATATCAGAAATTGCACTGATATGTCAGAAGAAACAAGGCAGAGATCCTGCTTTTTGTCTTGTAGCCTTAGCAGTCAACCAATCAACACTTCCTATAGGTAGGCAGCAGAAAAATGATTTTTGGACCAAAAAAAGAATGCTATGGAAAACGGTTTAATTTTTTTCCTCAAATTTAGTTGGGTGGGATATTTTGAAACCCTTCCCTTCATAATGCACTCCTGGGTCCATCAGATTCATCTTCTGCACTGTCCCAGGCTCAGGATGCCTTGCTGACTGAGGCTTAAATGCCTTCTGTGCTACAAAAAAAAAACCTGAGTGGTAATTCTGGGCACGCTGGGAATCCAGTGCTTGGCAGGGGGAGAAATCAGCTCCAAGCCTTGCAGGATGAGCCTGTTCCTGGAGCTCCATCCCCAGCATTGCTGGATACTCCACAATCCACCCTGAGAACTCCTCAATCCACCTGAGAACTCCTCAATCCACCCTGAGAACTCCTCAATCCACCTGAGAACTCCTCAATACTCTCTGAGCACTCCTCAATCCACCCTGAGAACTCCTCAATCCACCCTGAGAACTCCTCAATCCACACTGAGAACTCCTCAAACTACCTGGGAACTCCTCAATCCACCCTGAGAATTCCTCAATTCACCCTGAGAACTCCTCAATCCACCCTGAGAACTCCTCAATCCACACTGAGAACTCCTCAAACTACCTGGGAACTCCTCAATCCACCCTGAGAATTCCTCAATTCACCCTGAGAACTCCTCAATCCACCCTGAGAACTCCTCAATCCACACTGAGAACTCCTCAAACTACCTGGGAACTCCTCAATCCACCCTGAGAATTCCTCAATTCACCCTGAGAACTCCTCAATCCACCCTGAGAACTCCTCAATCCACACTGAGAACTCCTCAAACTACCTGGGAACTCCTCAATCCACCCTGAGAATTCCTCAATTCACCCTGAGAACTCCTCAATCCACCCTGAGAACTCCTCAATCCACACTGAGAACTCCTCAAACTACCTGGGAACTCCTCAATCCACCCTGAGAATTCCTCAATTCACCCTGAGAACTCCTCAATCCACCCTGAGAACTCCTCAATCCACACTGAGAACTCCTCAAACTACCTGGGAACTCCTCAATCCACCCTGAGAATTCCTCAATTCACCCTGAGAACTCCTCAATCCACCCTGAGAACTCCTCAATCCACACTGAGAACTCCTCAAACTACCTGGGAACTCCTCAATCCACCCTGAGAATTCCTCAATTCACCCTGAGAACTCCTCAGTCCACCCTGAGAACTCCTCAATCCACCTGAGCACTCCTCAATCCACACTGAGCACTCCTCAATCCAGCCTGAGAACTCCTCAGTCCTCTCTGAGGACTCCTCAGCTGGCTCTGAACACCTGCCCTGCTGCTGCCTCCCCCCATCCCACTGTTGGAAAATAATACNTTGTTGGGAAGTTATACAAACTCGAAAATTTTTGTAACTTTAGTCAGTCTTGTTCGCCTTTGCCTCGGGGGAAAGGAATTTAAAGTTTCTTTTCAAAGGTGTGTTTTGTCAAGGTGTGATGAGCTTGACATCCCAGCAGGCTGGGGGTAGCACAGAAAATACACAAAACATAATTCCCATAAATGAACATCAGCTCCAAACATCACCCCTGGCATGGTCAGAGACACCTGGTCTGAGAAAAGAGGGATGAGAGGACCAAGAATGAGAACATAATTAACATGGAAGGAGAAGGGATCAATAGCAAACCAAATACCAAGAACTGCCTAACTTGGCATCAATGAACATTGAACCAACGAATTTCCCTGGGTTTTGACTGTATCAGTACTAGAAAAATCCAGTGAAAACCACGTGTGATGGAAGGATTTTCTCTGCACAACCCACACTACGTGTGGATGAAATGATTTCTGTTGCACGTCTTGGCCAGAATAAAGCAATGCCTTCATTCTCTAACACTAAAATTGCTGTTGGAGGGTTTTTGTTTTCCCTGCAGTTTCGGTGCCACCACATCCTCCCTGCCCTCCACAGCACTTTCTGACACAGCAGCAGTGGGAGGGTTAAAAGTCTGCTCCCAGTTTTTTGTGGCTTCTTTCCGAAAGGTTTCAGTTAACACCAGAGGTCTCCTTATAGCTCGCTCACTTTAATAGATTTTTCCCATTGAGTTCCCACTTTATAGACTATCATTTCCTTTTCTGCAGGGGAGCTATTTTCTGGGTCACTGATCCAACCAACTTAAAAGGGATTTCATTGATTAGATTTTATTGGTGGTTACTTCAGCCATAATGGCCCAAGTTGCCAGTACCTGCTAACAGCTGTGGGTCCTGCTTTGGTGCCCAGGCTCTGCACACCCTTCTGTGAGTGAAGCTCCTCTCTCCTGCCTTGATTGCTTGCTGATTACTTGGCACCCTCTTTACCCTCTTGCTACCTCAGTTGCTTTTTACATTTCAGTGTAAAATTTTTACATTTCACCAGCTGCATGGTGAAGTGTTCCTGACAAAATCCCCTGGTTTTTCGCTCCTCTCGTTTCTCTGTGTCTGCCTCTGGTCGTCCCTGCAGTCCCACAAGAAAACCCCGGCTGAGGCACCGTGTCCCAGGCAGCATGGTGCAAACGGGGGAGGCTGGGACATCACCACTGTCAAATGAGCAGAGTGTTTTAAAGAAGGATTTTTTTTTTTTTTTTAAGTGAAAAATTACCTGACATTGTAGAGTCCTCCCTTCACACTCTTGATGCTTCACTCTGCTGTGTTTTCCTAATGAAGGATTGGTGGGTTGTGTCTGTTAGAAACACAAATTGGTAATCAAGGCTGGCATTTCTTCAAATGCCTTCCAAAAAAGGTGCAACTCCCTCTTGACTCCTGAACAATGCAGACTCTGTGCCCAAAGTTGTTTTCTCATCGTGTTCTTCATGCTGCTCCAGCTGTGATCCTCCTCCTCCAGCCTTCCAGACTTTTCCCTGATCCATGAAGCTTTGTAGAATGATGCCCTGTGCATCTTTCACTGCCTTTGTTTTAAGGGGTAACAGATAGAGTTTAAAAAGAAATTGCTATGATTTCTGCCATTAGAGCAATGAAGATGACAAACTATCATAAGAAAACAATTAGTGCAATTAATTATTAATAATTATTAATAATTATTTTTATTAATATTATATATTAACTATCTCTATATATTGCATATTATATGATGATAATTAATAATTAATAATTATTAAATGCAGTAATTATTACTGCAACCTCCACTGCAATAG